>WBNH01010625.1:0-51397 GCA_013401255.1 Urocolius indicus
AAAAAAAAAAAAAGCTGTGTTTATGAAATGTCAGTATTCAAAGAATAGTTAAAAAAAAAAAGAGTTGTTCTCCCCAGCTTCATTTCGGAGATTTAATTCACGAGGTGCAGGAAGTTAAACTGCCTTTTCCTTTTTTTTTTTCCTCACGAGAAGTCGCGGTTTAGCTCTGAAATGTGTGAATTGTGTGTTGTTTTGGGTTTGGGGGTTTTGTTTTTTCCTAAATAAAGAGTATGAAATGTTTAAATACAGTATTTTTAACCTAAACAGCTGCCTAGAGGTATCTGTGCTGCCGCTGAAATCCCTGTGTTGTGTCAGACGTACAAACTGTCATTTGAAGGCAGTCGCTCCTTCGAATGCTCAGATCTCTCCCCTGCTGCCTGAGATTTGCTGCTTTTAGGAAGTTTGAGGAATTGTGGTATCTCTACGTTATCCAGCTTCTCATTTCAACTCATTAAACTGTTGTTTTATCTTTGGGGCTCGTAAGCAATGCTTCTGTCGTTTGTTTTTCAAACAGCGCTGTTGAGGAATAGCTGCTCAAGTAACTTTTGCTTCTGCATTAAAACAAAGTTTGGGAGTGGAGTTGGGGGTAAATGGCAACTTAACCCGACTTACAGTGGCACTGCTGCTGCAGTCTGTTTCTTCCTGTTGTGAGTAGAGACTTTTCAGCGGATTTTCTTCAACCTTTTAGGCAAGAGCCATGCTTTGCAATTTTAAGCAGTTGAATGCAAAGGGCTTCTAAAGTTTCTGGGTGTTTCGAACTGGTAAAGTAGTAATCAGGCTTCCCCGAAGGTGCAGCAAGTTTTCAGACTACTCTGAGGCGTTTGTAAGGATTCATCTGAAAGCACGTAAAATTCCAAGGGCACAATGTATGGCACTGGTTATTGAAAAGCGTTAATTCTTCTTTTTATCACCTTTTCCAAGGTTTACAGTGGGAATGCTTCACAACTGAGAAGTGTCTTTTGTTGGAGTTTACATCGTTTTATATTATTCCATCTTTTTTTCTGCTCCGTCCTTGTTGCCTTCCATATGAGCTTTCATCTATTATATTGCAAGCCTTTTTATTGGGGAAAAATAGTGACTTGTCTCTTTCTGCTCTCAAAAAGACAAGCTACTGTGTGGCTCCTCTGAAGAGACTTGTGATATGGTAGTTAATGGGTAAACTCGAACAAAAGGCATTTACTCATCTAACCTTTGCAGCAAAGCTAGGTTTATAGAAAGCAAATAGAATTGAAGGGGTTAGTTACTACTCAAAGTAATGGTTTTTACCTAGGAATACCTGCAAATAAAATCCTTCATTCTATTATTTGTCTTTTGAAATATTGGTGTGTTGTTTAAAGCAGCTTCAAAGCAAGAGATGCACATCCAAGTGTTAAAATTCACTTCTTGTTCTCAAGGGAAAGAGGGAGATTATTGCCAGAATATATTGTTAACGTTAAGTATTTCACTAGCCTGTGAGCACAAAGACAATACATACAATCAGCTGTCGGGATCCTGCTGAACTTTTATGTAGACTAGGGAAGAAAAAAAAATTTTGCCCTCCTGAAAATTCTTTTGCAGGTCTTTTGTTTGTTTGTTTTTCTGCATCGCTTTAAGTCTCTTGTACCCCTTTGCTAAAGGTGGGAAATGATAGGAGATACCGTGTGTATCAGTGAGCTATGAGCTTATCAGTGTTCTTGGAAGGGAAAGAAGTAGCTCAGGGATGAAATTGCATGTGAGCTCTGCATGTAACTCTGGGGCACCAGATTGGCCTGGTTTTTTTTGTGCAGAGATTTTAATAGAAACTCAGACTTATGTCTGCCTCTCTCTCTCTCTTTTTTTTTTTTTCCCATTTGTTTTTTCAATTCCAGAATCTCAGGTTCCCGACCAGCCAAGCTCTCTTCACGTTAGACCCTTGACCACCAGTATCGTCATGAGCTGGACTCCGCCGCTGAACCCAAACATTGTGGTGCGTGGGTACATCATCGGCTATGGCGTGGGCAGCCCCTACGCTGAGACCGTGCGTGTGGACAGCAAACAGCGCTACTATTCCATCGAAAATTTGGGTGAGTCGCTCTTCTCATTCATTTTTGTCTCACGGAAGGAGTTTCTTCCGAAGTTATGCTTGTTTTGTAGGTTTATTTTCAGGCTGTCATCGCTACTTCCGTTACATGTTGTTTTAGAATTATACAATCATAGAATGATAGAGATTGGAAGGGCCCTGCAGAGCTGCTCCAGCCCCAGCCCCTGCTAAAGCAGGTTCCCCTCACTCAAGGGCACAGGAAAGTGTCCAGGTGGGGTTGGAAACCTCCTGAGAAGGAACCTCCACACCCTCCCTGGGCAGCCTGGGCCAGGGCTCCTTCACCTCAGCACCAAAGGATTTTCTCCTCCTGTGCCAGGGGCACTACCTGTGCCCCTTGTCCTGGCACTGGCCACCACAGAAATGAGAGTGCTGCCTCATCCTCTTTACATACACCTTTTAAATACTTCTAAGTGCTAGCGAGCTCTCCCCTTAGTCTTCTCTTCTCTAGGCTGTTTCTGCTTTTCATTTTATGTTTGGTCTTACCTTCAAAACTCTGGACACTCTAAAATGTGTGAAATTTCTCTGATAAAATACTTAATATATTCAGTAGATCTTGTTAAGCCATGTGCTCCTGATACTGACTCCCACTTGTGCAGAGTTGTACCCGAGGATACTGGTCCCCAGGATGTCTCCCACATGTTGGCAATGGCAAAAAAAAAAAAAAAAGTCCTATTTTGTGTCTATCAAAATTGTGTCGAGAGAGAGGTGGTTTATTCATTATTCATGGCACAGCCTCTGTGACAGTTCATCTAAATTCTCAGCATGGTATGTAGGGATCTGGTTCCTTCCAGTGGTGATGGACTCTTAGCACTGGGGAAAAAAAGTTCAAAGTTTAAAGGAAGTAAAAAAAAAAAAAAAAATTAATGATTCCCTGTTGTTTCATCTTTAGCAATTTTATTCTAGGTAAAAAGGGTAAACTTTCCACTTAGCAACCTGGGAACAATCTGATTCATCAACTTTGTGCAATTAAGGGTGCACAGCTCGACTAATTATCTTGATTCTATAAGACGAAAACTGTCTGATAATGGGAATACTTTTCTTTGGAACGGGTATTTTATAGCCCCATGAATCTGCACTATCCAACATCTTTTCTTTGGGGGAAACCTGGAGAGCAGAATAAACTGTTTTTGCAGCATCTCTACTTCCAGATCTATATTTTATGATGGAGGTATTTGCAAACAGCCGCGCATAAACACTCCCCAATATTCGGTGGTTTCTACAAGAAAAGGCAGGTTCAATAATGTTTTGTGAGAGTTTGAAGTTATTATGCAAAGTGGAAAGATGTCTGACTGGACTATGGAGACGTTTTGTGGAATATAAAGATGAAAGCTATTACTAATGAATGTGTGTGTCTAATAACCAATGGTCAGGATTAAATGCAAAGTTGGGGGATTTTTTTTAATATCAAAAGGGATTTAAATTCTCCCAAGCCTATTTTAAGTTGTTTCATATCTTTAATGAGTTTTCAGTTGAATCTGTCACCATTGTTGACGTAGAAGTACTAGAAAGGAAAATTACATGGACAGAGTTATCTAGGCTTTGGCAAGAGTGAAGGAGAGGATGCCTGTACAGCTCAATTTTACAGAGTTCAGAATGGTCAGTCCTTAGTAAAAGTGTCTTAATTAATGACTGGAGAAGTGTTTTGGGGGTTGGGAAGCTTTTCTGTTCATTTTCCATCATGTTTTAAGTGACCAGTGGATATATTTACTCATAGGACCTCTCATAGCCACTGCCATCAGGTGGAAAATCATAGAATCATAGTCATAGAATGGCAGGGGTTGGAAGGGACCTTTAGAGAAATACACTAGGAACAACTTAGAGATACAAAAGCTTTCTCATAGGGTACTACACATGGTATTTGTGGAAAGCTGATGGTGTTATTTCACTATTAGAACTGTCTCTGTGGTTTGTTCTTGGCTCTCCTGACAGGCAGAAGTACACACAAAGTCCAGCAAATCAGAGAGAGTGTTCCACTGGTATATTTCAATGAGAGAAGCAGCACTTGGGCAGGTAGAAAACGCCAAGAAACTGTTGAGCGCATCAAATCTTTATTTACAAATAATTCAGACACTGAAATCGGGGTTGTTTCTTTGTTTGTTTTTTTCTGAACCTCCTCCAACAGACTCATGAAAGTCATTAATATAATGGAACTTGTCTTTTCATTGCACATGGCTTTTGCTTGTTTGCAAATATCCAAGACGTGAGCAATGTTAACTTGATCATCATCTTCCAGATAAGCCTCGCGCATCTGATCCGTAACTGCGTAAGGAAACGAGAACCTGGTCACAAATTCTGATGTGCACATGTCTACATCTCTGAAAACTCAAATGTACAACTTTGAAAACCAATTTCCTTGAGTAATCGCGTTAATTAAACGCCATCATTTAAATACCCACGGAAAATGAACTCCAGGGGGATGTGACCGGGGGCCCAGAGAAAGCTTTTAAAATATTAGAGCAGTTGCCAACACTTTCTACATAATTCACCTACCCTCTTGGAAACCATTACCAAAAAAATACTTGAGATGATGAGGCAGAATTCTTTTCCTGATGAAAATGCTGTTTTCAACAAGGTTACGAATTAAAATGTGCTGCTGGCAGGAGTGAGGGGAAAAAGCATTTCTGAGTTGTTACGTGGGCTCATCCCACCTGTGGTAAAATCTCCTGTGAAACCTGTGCACACGGTGCGTACATCATCTTCAAGGCACCATGTGGAAGCAGCAATGGAGTCTGATACCTAAATAAATTATGAACCTCGGTGTTTTTTTTTTTTTCTCTCCCCTCGAAAGACCTCATCCCTTTTGATCCTTGTGGCTTTCAGCATTTGCTTTCTCTTGGCTCCCCAGCTCCCCTTTGTCTTGATAGACACAGACTGTAGCGAGGTCACCCCACGTCTCCTCAATCCGCTCTCTGATGTATCTACCTGAAAAATTGGGGGTTTGCAGCTTCCTGAGGTTCACTGCAGCTCTTCTTTTTATTGTTCCTTTGTATGCTGTTTTCAAGCACACTGCAAACCTCTGTATCATTTAGATTCTGGAGCGACAGATACTTTCATTAAAGAGCAATCAGATTTGTTTGACACCAGCTCCCTTTCAGAAATCCTGCCTGACTCTCACTTACAGTCACTGTGTTCTCACAGAGATGCCCAGAACCCAGTAATCCAGGTCTGTGTCAGGCATTGTTTTCCTACTATAAACTTATGCTATAGTCCTGAGAGAAATGATGGTGAAGAACTTCTCAGTTAAAACCAGTGTCAGGACAGGTTGAAGAGAGGTGCAAAACACCGTGCATGCCTGATCTTTTTTTCCCATGGACAATTTTCTTCTCGCTGTGTTCAGACATGGACAAAAGCACCTCTTGGACATATTTCCAAAGACCTTACAATTGAGTGATTGAGAAAAGGGATTCAAGTAGGTATTGAAAGCTGAAGCTGACACCTGACAGGCTCACTGGTTTTATTCCCTTCCCAGTGTCTGCGATACGGTTGCCCTGGAAATTCCTGCTTTCATGCTGGCCTTTTGTCCAGCAGCTCCTGTTGTAGATGTGAGATAGGATTGCTGCAGCGATTCCTGGTGGTCGGATCTGTAAGGCTGCAGTTCCTCATGCTGGTATTTGTGGGGTTTTATTCCTCCTCCTCTAACACGTTTCTGCAGCCACAGGTTGTTGTTGGCCAGCTGCATGCACAGCCCATGGATACAGAGGGTTGGTTACCGTTGTTATAAAATGCCTGGAAATAGGGTAATTTGTTGTAACTTGAACTTTTATGCAAAAAAAAATCTCCATATAATTATAAAATCTACTCCTAAATCACTTCCTACTGTCCTAACACAAAGTGGAGACTGAGTCAGAAATAAAGCGTGGTCCAAGCTTTAAGCTCAGGACTGTTTCTCTGCTCTGTGGTTAGGTTCTAGAGAAGATGGTAGCATCATGGTGTGTCAGTGTTTGGTGGTGAAGCCTTTGTTACAAGACAGAAGTAATGAACTCTCTGATCTGCTATCTGTACTGTTTACTTGTTTTATCCAACTTCAGATATTTAACTAAGTCACCTGAGATAGAGCCATATCAGCCCTTGTTACTTCTTGAGACCGTCAAGCAGGAAAGGACAACAGCAGGGATAGTTCAGCTTGTTCAACAGCTTCATCACCTCACCTTTTCTGTATTGACCAGAGTGGATGTCCATGATTGTAGCTTGGTCATGGTGCACATTGTTACACATCAGGATTCACCCGTCTTATGATGGAGCTCCAAAGGAACTCCTCGTGGTAGAGTTCCAAAGGTCTTTGCACCTTCAGTCTGCTGCTGCTGATTGACTAAAAAGGCTTTCTGTGTAGTACTTACTGATTTTGGATGGGAGTCAGAAATCAAAGTCTCTTCAGAAATCCTATAGACACTTCACCTTCCTAATCCCAAATGCCTTTAAAACTGTGCTTGAAAGTACAAGGTTTGGAAGGATTGTCTCCTTAGTAGATCAGCCACAGGGGAAGGATGGAGACCGACGTGCTCACAGAGTGACCCGTTTTTTAATTCCTTCCCTCTTGATAATGGAAGTGTAACACTAATATGCACAAGTCGTATGACAGCTTTGCATCAGGTACTTAATTGATTACTTCCTTCAAGCAAAACTTCTTTAATGCTTGACTCAGCCTGTATCTAAGCTGTTACAGCACTTGTCTGGGTAGTACCCATCAGCTATGGAATAAATCACTTCAAATACATGAAGAAAAGTACTCAGTCTTTCGTAATAGTGATGGAGAACTTTATTCTCTGTGATGATTATCTTGAATGTAACTATATAGGGGTTACACTTGTACTCTGGAATGAATTAAATAGGGTGATTTTTTTCACGACTGAGTGGTCATATTGCCTTAGAGACCCTCTCCACGGGTGCAGAAGAACATAAGGACATCCAGAGACTTCAGCTTTGTCCATAAAGGAATTCACCGTAATTTCTCTCTGCAGTGTATGAAAGGTATTTGATGTCAGCCTCATACATTTCAGGAACAAGTATCCCTTGCTCTCATTCAACCTTTTCAGTGACAGAAATCGATGCTTGACTGACTGACTCTCAACTGAATAATTCTAAACAAGGGGACGTGTTTCTAAGTGAGCCACTTCATTTAATTTTCTCTATTTTTAGCTTTTTTTTTTAACTCTTTGCTTGTGATTATAAATGGCAAGGTTATTGACTGATTAATGGTGGTTTTAACAATATTGGAAAATTCTCAGATGCCAGTTCTGATCTTTTACACATAAGAAGTAACGATTTCTGTACTGATCCAACTCAGAAGGCATTAAGCATAGTAATGAACTGACTGGGCTCATCTCCATGGAGCTTTGTATTAAAGCTCACTCATTAAATAAAAGTTTAAAAGAAAAAGGAAGAAGAATGCCAAGGAGATTTCCATTTACTGATTCTGCAAACATAAACCTCAAAATATCTGAAACACACCACACTAGCTGGAGTAATTTGCATGAAACTTATGCATCAGCTTAATTAATGTGTTGGGAAAATGTAATATGGTATGTTCCAATATGTTAACATTATTATTTCATTCTGGGGTATTTTTATAACTCATTTTAGGATATTTTAGTAACATGCTGGATTAAAGGAAATAGGTAAGAGACTGAGATGAGAAGGTTGGTAGGCTGAGCATAAGGAGACCCAAAGGATGACCATGAGCTTCCCAATGCTGGATGGTGCAGCCTCTGCCTTTGCCCTGTGTTACTGACATCCCAGCAGCAAAAAAAAAAAAAAAAAGCTTTAAAAAAGCACTTGAATAGTAAGAATAGAAAAATTCTACAAGCTGATGAGAGGATGTTTGCACCACATGAGAGGATGTTTGCACCACATGAGAGGAAGCAGAGAGACGCAGACGTGAAAACCTGAGTTTTAAGCTGATCAGAACAGGTATTTCCTCTGGCATTTGTAATAGTTTCTCCATCTGTAAAATGCCCTCAGTCTTTCCAAGGAAAGAGGGATATAAAAGTTACTATTTTATAGATATTCACTCCATTTGAAAACTAAATAGGGTGGGAAAGCTGTACCAAACTCCAGGGTCTTACAGAAATGAACAGTCTCTTCGTCAGAGACCATCCCTTCCTCACTCTTACATATGTGAGAATGGAAGAACAAAGTTTAGAAAGAGTTTTTTAAGCCTTTACGTGACCTAAGAAAAACTGCATTCATCTCCCCAGGTGTGTAGGAATATGTATGCACCCTCTTGAAAGAGTCTGATTGGGAAGCTGGAGTGCACATCTCAGGATATTATTTTCATGTCTCTTTTTAACTTGAACCTTTGATCCTCCTGGCCCAGCAATGAAAGCAAAGTGCATAATGCACAGTAACATCTAGCAAAGATTTTTCAGAGTTACTCCCTCTCGTCCCAGAAAGCCTGAAGCTACACACATCTGAAAATGTTGAGCCCCAAAGAGAATAAAAAAGGCTAAAGAATGTGAGCAATTTCTGCTTAATCGGTAGTTTGGAGAAATAGAGTGTCTTCACAGCTCACATTGGTAAGTCATTCTGTAGGACGAGGCTCTGTGGTCTCTCCTGCTCTATATGCACTGGTGCAAGGGGCTCTGTACCTCGTGTTGAAGGATCAGCAGCCAGCACGGTCTTACGCTCGTGCTCCTTGATGCAAGTGTTACCTCTCAGGCATTGCACAAGACTTTTGGAGACCAGATGTTAAACTTTACAGATCCCTGCTTGATGCAAGGAACAGAAGTTGAAAATCAACTGTTGTAAGTGGCAAGAAATGACAATGGAGCTTTTCTACCTGAATTTAAATCATAATAAACATACCAGTAGGAATACAAAGGGTTCCATGACATTCACCTTCATCTTCACTGAGGATCAGATTAAATTTGACCCTTATGAATAGATGAAGCAAAAAAAACGTTTTGTTTTATTGCACAGAGAAAGAAGGTTCTTCATTTTGTTTAATCTTTGTAGATGACAGTTGTGGATTATAATAAAAACATGGAAGGAAACAACAAAAAAAAGGGCTTTTTAATGTAGTTTTGGGATGTTTTCTTCCCTTTGCATTTTTAATACAAAATGGATCAGCGAAAATCTAACAAAACAGAAGTTAAATTTTACATATCTCACTGTCTCCCTCATAGATGACATTAAAGCACAACACTAACAAGTAAATGCACTTCAACACTCCAGGGACCATTCATTTTCTCTCCTGCCTTTGAAAACTGACTGTCATTTAAAGAATGCTGCTGTTTCTGCAAATACTTCATGCAACAGTCTGCTTTCCTTTCTCCCTGACTTTGCTTTCTTGAGAGATGGCTCCCAAGCAAAGGGTCAGTTTGTGATCCATGCGTTATTTACATGACAAACAGACCTTGCAGCACTTCCCGGGGCTGGACACTGCTTGGATTTTAAGAAAAATTGAGCCTGCCCTTATACCTGTGTGTAGGAACAGGCTCATACTCTTCACTCTGGCTGACTTTGTGTAAGGCATTTTTGTTTGTTTATGCCTCCATTCTCCAGCTACAAAAAAAATAGCTCAGCAGGCTTCCCTGACAAAATGTTTAGGATCTGTTGACAACAAATGGAACAGAAGAGCTGAATACTTCCCTTCTGTGTTGGTAAAGAACGGAACGGCTAAGAAAAACCCTTAATCCCAAATTATGACACAAATCATAGAGACAGCAAGATTATTTAATTTATTTACATTCATTCATCAATTAAAAACCAAAAAAAAAAAAAAAAAAAGAGGAGAAAAAAAAAAGAAAAGGAAGCTTTGTTGTAAGGCTTAGTTGTCAGGGAATAGGACAGATCCAGCACTGTGCTTTGCCTTCTGGAGTATCACTGACCTTTCAGTCACAGACGCCAAGGAGATCAAGACAGCTACGTGACCCAGGCTTATAGATGCACAGTGCCTTGGATCAAAGACTTATTTTTTTTTTTTGCCAAGGAAAATACAACCTTTACTCATGGTGCCACTTTCATTGTTGTTTTTGTGTACGAATGCCTGAAGAAAACTTGCCCACACACAAGTTAACCCTGCTAACATTAATGGCATTTTCTCTGGTGTCGGGAAGCATCTCAAGTCACTTCCATTCATTTTTTATTCATCTGTCCATATGTCTTACACTTCATTTTCTGCTACACTACTTTATTTTCCTGGATTTGGCTGCATTTGTAACATCAATAACAAATGTCTGTGATACACACAGGGACTGTTTTGTTCGTTTGCATCCCTACCGATACGGAGTGCACTGAGCTTGCAATGCACTACGGGAGTCGTAAAGGTTCACGTCTCCACAGGAGACAAGACCTATTTCTAACCACGTTCAAATTACAGTTTCTGCTTTAAAAAAAACCAAAACAACAACAAAAACCATCAAACCCCGCACACTTTGTTGTAATGCACACAGGACACAGCTCACAGGAGAAACCAGCAAGCAGGCATAATACATGATGAGGTGACGTCTTAAAAACAACTGTAAATATGGATTTGCCGTTCATCTCCTTCGACTACATTAAAATAAAAGCACTTAACATGTTCTCATTATAAATTCTCTTTGCCCCGTTAAACACTTTCCCCAGTGTTTTAGAAGTTAAATGTTTCCAGGATCATCCTGAGTATCTATAAATATATAGTCATCCCCGGCATACTGAGGCACGTCGTTGTCATCCAGCTGCAGCAATGTTTTGATGCCATGACTTCCACTGGTTCACCACAGGGTCGTGTCCTCCCTGTGCTCACCCAAAGGCACTGTGGCTCTAGAGTAGGTCTGTATCAGCTTCTTGGGATGACTTATTGAGAGGTGTCTTGGCAAGGATACAGCCCGTGAGAAGACAAAGAGGCTTGGTTGCCGAAGGATGCTGCTGGAGCTCAAGGTGCAGCAAAGAAAGGCAAAGCCCTGGGTATTGTTATCAAACCACACTTTTGGAAGGTGACTGGAGTCATGGTTTGTCATCCAAAGAGCTAGGATATGTCCTCAACAGTTGTGACAGATTCAGCGCTGAGATTGGATTGAAAACACAGGTTAGGTTACGTTCATTTGAAATGCAGATGTACAGGACTCCCTGTGTCTTTCATCCCTCACATCTCTGAGAAGCAGATGGGCAGATCAATTTAGGGACTATTTTAAGCTTGTCTGTGTATTAACATATCTTTATTAGTTGTGCTACAGTAATGCTCAGAGTTTTAAGATGAGATTGGGGATTCATTGTCTAGTTAATGTAGAAACATATTATAATACTCTGCTTCAAAGAGCTTGTAGGCAAAAGACTAAAGGAACGAAACAACAAGAAAAGTTAATACCATGGGGACTGAAGGCACACAGTCAACAGTCACTTGTCCATCATTTCTTGAGAAGTCTTTGACATACTGCAGATGTGAATCTAAGTTTCTACTTCCTGAAGAGACAGGACTGATTTTCAGGAGATACTTGTACTCCTGCTGATAAAAAAACACACGTGAGTTAGCTGATTTTGTTCGACCATTGGATAAAGATTTTGGTGTGGAAAAAAACAAAACAAAACAAAACAAAACAAAACAAAACAAAACAAAACAAAACAGTGCTGAATTTCCAAAACTTACGTTTCATACTTTCCACTCACAGAGGAGGTATTAGGCTTACCCTCTGTTACCCTGGAAAAAAACGTCATTGAATTTTACAGCATTTGGAAAGTTTAATTTCACTGAACTAAGTTCTTCCCCATTATGGATTGTTCAGTTTACCAGAAAATGTAAATGTATGCTAATTCTGTTGTCTCAGAGAAAGGATAATTCACTGGTAGGTGCTTATTTTATGGAAAGCAATACAAGAGCTCTTTGTTACCCATTTTTAGCCTTTCTGGTAGTGTCTCCCTTTCAAATTACCTGGTACGTTCGATAGAATAACATCACAGGAATTGTCTCGTCATCCTTCACTGAAAGACAGCTATTGCTGCTGTACAAATTACCTGGAAGGAGTGAACTGTTTTTCTCTACCTGACAACAAAGGAGAAACTCATTTGGAGAATCTCACTGTGAGAGTGTAATCCAGTGGAATATTTATACTTAAGATTGTTAATATGATTAAAAGGGTTTTGGGTTTTTCTTAAAACATAGATATCATTTCCCTAGACTCTGCTAAAATCAGCTTCTAAGCTTAGCTCTCCAGGGCAAGTATGTGTTGTCCAAGAGGTGGAACATATTACTTGTTAACCTGTTAACTCTTAGGTGTCCAGTGGATACTCAGGATGCCTTTCTATTTCATTGATGGTGCACAGTCCAATGCTTGAGTAACCAAGATGATCAGGGGACTGGAGCATCTTCCTTCAGAGGAAAAAAAGTTGCAGAAGAAGCCTGGAAAAGAGAAAGCTGAGAGGGGACCTTATCAATGCTGATAAATTCATAAAGGCTGGGTGTCGGGAGGATGGGGCCAGTCTGTTCTGTGGTAGCCAGTGAGGCTACCAAGGGGTAACGGCCCCTGGCACAGGAGGAGAAACTCTATTGATGCTGAGGTGAGGGCGCCCTGGCCCAGGCTGCCCAGGGAGGATGTGGAGGCTCCTTCTTGAGAGGTTCCCAAACCCACCTGGACATGTTCCTGTGCCCCCTGAGTGAGGGGAACCTGCTTTAGCAGGGACTGGTGCTGGATGAGCTCTGCAGGACCCTTCCAACCCCCACCATGCTGGGATTTCTGTGATTTCTGCCTAGAGGAGACCAAATCACTCCCTTGGCATCAGACCACCAAGCTGATACTCTGATGTCATATGTGGTACATTTTATACTGCCTGGATAGCTGACTAGCCCTGCTGCTGCAGCTCTCAAAGCACAGATTTATTTAGTAGCCTGCTAAATGCAGAATGTTTTATCCAAGGTCTGACACTGGCACCCTTCCTTGTGAAGAGATGTCTCCTGAATTTACAGAGTCCAGGGTTATTCCTTCTGAGCTGTCTCACACAGCAGGATCTCCAGCTGCTTTGGGCTTCTTTGTTGTGGCACTGCTAGTTGAAAACTTTATTGTAAGCAGAGCTTTTGGCAGTAGGTGAATATGGAGATTTCCACCCTCATGGGAATGTTCCCCAGCCCTTTCTTCCTGGACAACCACAGCCCTGGCTGCAACGCTCCATTTCAGGTCCAGGTTACAGAAGTGCAGAACATCTGACTGTGATGCTGGAAGTGCTTTTTCTTCTCTGAGTCTCTCAGAATTCAATAACCCTTGTCTGCAGAGTTTATGCCTCAATGTGACATTTGTCCTATAGATAGATTACCTTTTCCTGGCAATAAGCTGATGTTAACTAGGTCTAGAAACTGATAGTGGTTCTACGGTGTAATGTTTTTACAAACCCAGACAGGAGTAAATGAGTCTGTTCTCGGGCTGCTTTTTGAGATAATTGTGAACGATGGATTTCCTGCCCTTTAGAGGATCTTTCAGCATCAGTGGCAACGGCAGGACACACAGGGCATAGACATAATTCTCTTGAAGACCTTTTGTCTTTTAACAGGGCAATCCCTGTGGGAGTTTGCTTACAACAAAATCTGCTAATTCGGTTTCCACTCCTTTTACTGCTAATGAAGGGCAGCCAATATGCTTTTGGTGAATCAAAGAATGAGAGCAACACAGAAGACAGAAAAGCCCTATGTCAGCAGCTGACTTAAAACTTCTTCCTAAACTTGGCATCAAAGCCAGGTTCCTTCTTTCATCATGTTGCTGTGAGAAGGTATTAATTATCACCGAATGACTGAGGCTGGAAAGGATCCCGCAAGTAGCATGGTCCAAGTCTTTCTTCAAACAAGGCCAGGGAGCTCTGGGTCACGTCAGTGTCATCTGCGACTGACTTCTGAGCAGTTTCAAGGGCTGGTGTTTCACAGCCTTTCTGGGGCTCTGCCTCAGCTCTTAAGAACCCTCATATTTATATTTTTTCCTGATAACTTACAGGAATTTCTCTTCCTGCAATTTCCACCCTGTCCGTTTCCTGCAGGGTATTGTCAGACCCCATCTGTTTTGACAAGATACCTTTGTTTCCACTTTGCGTGTGGGGAGGCTGTAGCTGCCCTCGATGGACACCTTACTACCATCTTTGCCATCCCAAGGGTAGACTTCTGCAGCCTGCAGTTAAAAACAGCTTTGTAATGGTGAAAAGCATGAAAGATGGCAGCTTACCTCTTCAGCAAGCTGTGGCAGCATGAGGGTGTCATTATACTGTACTCTTAGGTTTACGTTGATGCTCAAGCAGCAAAGGGGTCATTTCTCAATGAAATGCTACTTTACTTTTGGTTAGTGTCAGGAAGGGCCCTGGCAAAAGTGTTACCCAGAAGCCTGTTGAACATATAACTTACCTTGTTTGCTATTTTACTGGTTACTTTGCATTAGAAGATGGTTTGAATTGCAAAGCTCTGAGTGGTATGATGGGATTAAGCAAATGTTTTCATGATGATCAGGGGATCCCATTTGGCTTCAGCTTTCCCAGGGTGCCAATCTACAGAGCACTCTGCAGGTTCTTTCTGTCAGGTAATTGTTAAAATGGGAAAGGAGAAGCAGGCTTCAGAATGTTTTTTCTTTCTTTTTTTTTTTATTGGGAAGATAAAGGAGCTGATCTGGAAAATCAGCTGCATCAAATACCTACTTTCCAACACTGTAGTTGAAGACGAGGAGCTTTCTTTCCTTGGGTTGGAGTTCACAACTGGTTGTCAAAACATTTATTTTTTATTTACAGTTTAAAGGAAAAAAAAAAATCAAATTATACACAAAGAGTTTACATTTGTCAAAAGGCCCCGTGTAATGGCTGTAGAGATGTCACAATTTTACCCTCTAAAAGAAGAAAATAGCTGTTGTGTCTTGAATGAGATGGTATTTATTCATTTTCTTTCCAGTAACAACATCTGTCAGTAGAAGAAATTGATTTTTTTCTTTTTCATGCTTAGTTTGAACTTCTTGTTCCTTTTCTGTCCTTTAAGTTGAGCTGCAGAATACAACTTTATTTCCAGAGGATGTTCCACAACAACACTGGCATGAGGATTCTTGGCTGATGCTCTAATTAAAGCTCAGTTCTCTGCTCAGCTTCTTCAAAGGCAAAAAGAGACTTCTTCTGTCAGAAGAAAAAAAATAAATAAATAAAAAAGAGAGCATACAGTTCTTTCCTTCTCCTGCTCTAGAATAGCAAAAACAAATGGCAACATCAGTGTTATAGAGTTGTGATTCTTCCCTGCTATGAATGGGAGCTAGTGGAGATAAAAAACAGAATTTACCTGTGAATTCTTGCAGCTGCACTGCCATCACCATCTCCAAACCCCACATTTCTTTGTCTCTTTGCATCTTTTTCTGCCAGGAACAATAATGACCCTTCTGTCCCATTAAATGCAGCACTTATTAGTAGATTTACCCTGAAAAGCTTTCCTCATTTGAACTCATTTGAGCAGTCAGTGGCATTTTATCAAAAAGAGCTCCAGAATGAGCCCATAAGTATTACTGATACCCAAAGCAGTTCAAAAATCAACTGGCTGCCACATGGTAATAATAATACTGTTTCTTTTGGGTTCTATTAGTTGTCTTGGACTACACCAAACCCTAATATTGTGTACAAACGTGTGTACCATGGCAAATTGTCCTTTTCTCTCTTATCTAAGAAGGGGCTGAAGCAATTATTTATTGCTCCAGTTAGCAGCAGCTCGAATTAACCCCCTGAATTCTTTATGTTTTTAACTGAAAGCTGCAGAACCTATTCTCACCCCAATTTTAGCTCAATTCTTGCAAATGTAACCTCATCCAGCCTGGTTACAAACATAAATCATACGTCAGACTGTTTCATTTGTCAAATCCAATGCATTGTGCTATGTGGGTCAGTTGTGATGAAGTATGAGGATGTATAGTCTCCATTTTTAAACTTTCCATGAGGTTACCATGGTTTTTCCGCCTAATTTATTGGTTTCTGTGAGGATATTTTTAACAATCAAACTGATTAATACTAAGTCACTCGTTTTGCTTACTCATTATTGGGAATTCACAAGGTATTTTGATTAGATGTGATGGTTCTATGGGGTGTGGGGAGTTTTGACAGCCATTTCTAGCATCAAGTTTCCCAAGTCATCTTTCACATGTGAATAGCCAGTGTTCAGAGTGACACTCTTCTCCAACTATTGTCTCACTAATTAACATTTAAGACAAGTGAGGCCCTCACTTCTGTTCTCTGGCCATAATCCTTGAAGATATCTACCAACCCTCAGAGGCTGATTCATCTTGCACTTTTTAAATACCCGTCTTAGCATGGAATGAATTGTTCTACAGAGATGCTTGTTTCTTCAGCCACTACAGGGACAGCCCTTATAAACTAGAGCACGTGCATAACTTACAGAACGCAAGAAGATCAATCCACTGCCTGTTGCTGTGTCCTCTTCAATGGAGTCACTGAGTTCACTGCTGGTAACAGCAGATACCAGAGGGGTTGTGGAGGCTCCTTCCTTGAAGGTCTTCAAGACCCGCCTGGACAAGTTCCTATGCGACCTGATCTAGGTGAACCTGCTTCTGCAGCAGGTTTGGACTGGATGATCTCTAAAGGTCCCTTCCAACCCTATCATTCTGTGATTCTATGATTCTATGATCTCAGAGTCCTAAAGCATCATCTTTTGGTATTCTCTGTACTTCCCAAAGTCTAGTCTAGTGAATGTTCCATCTTAACCTCTTGCATGATTCTAAAAAAAACTCCTGAGTAGGCACAGCAGCTGGGACGAGGGTAGAAGGAAGAGATGGAATCGGTCTGGACTGTTCATATGAATCCCTTTTTCCTTCTGCAGGAACTACTGCATGTGACATTATTTAAACTCCCAGCTAAATAATGACTCTGTGCCTCAATAAATAAATCTTCATGTGGAATCTGGAGAGTTACAACACTTAGTTAAATTAGAAATTAAAAGCAGTATGCTAATACATATAGTGGAAATCATGTGAAAATGTATCCCACATCTCTGTGAATACAAAATAATTTCCTTTCGACTAATGATATTGCAATGAGTACAAACTGAATTAATAACTGTAACAATACTCAGTGCAGGGAGTTATTTAATGCACCAGTCATTCATTTGGCAATTTTTAAAGTTTAGCTCTTTTGCTGTAGAAGCACAGAAGTCACCTGAATATTAAACAAATATGTCACTGTTTCTTCTGAACGTAAAAATAAATACCAAGTACGTGGGAGGAAAGGATATTAGTAACAATGTGCAATAAGTACTTCAGGATTATTTACTCATTTCGGATTCACTGTAATAGTATTAATCACGCTGAGCTGATTTGATGTTAATGTGGATGAAATATGTAATTCAGCAGCAGGTCTTTTGCAATGTCATGTTAATAAATTCCTCCTCAGATGCAAACGTTTGGTATTTTTCCATGAAGGATTTTTGAGGAAGCCGTTCTCATCTTTGGGAGGTGTGGGAAAGCCCAAAGTATTCAGATGTCATTTTCCTCTGTGCAAATAGAGTTAACAGCTAGGAAAAAAAAAAATGAGGAGAGAGGGGATGATGAAGAAATTCAAATGAGAAAAAAAAAAAAAGGAGAAAAATGGATTTCTTTGTTTTTCTCAGAAAAAAAAAAAAAGTAGCAAAATGCAATGTGGAATGTATGGGCTCATTTCACATTACATTCATCTAGGGGTATATTTAGAGTAGCCTTGTGGTAATCTAGGACACATGAACCAGTGCAGCACACCCATGCACCCAGTAGTCAGTTTCCATGTGCTATTTGTTGTCTGTCACATCCTTCATTTTTACCTCAGAGTTCCCCAGTGGGGTAAAAAAAAGGTGAAATGGCTATTGTTGATGTAATTCTGCCATCAGAAAATTAAGGAGAGAGGCTTTCTGCTGAGCATCCAGAAAGTGATTACAGTTCCATTGGAACAGGAGGAGAAAGTCCTTTGGTGCGGAGGTGAGGGAGCCCTGGCCTAGGCTGCCCAGGGAGGGAGTGGAGGCTTCTTCTCAGGAGGTTTCCAAACCCACCTGAACACGTTCCTGTGGCCCCTGAGCCAGGGGAACCTGCTTGGGCAGAGGCTTGTGCTGGATGAGCTCTACAGGGCCCTTTCAAACCTCCATACTCCCCCATTCTATGATTCTATGATACAAGTGTGCATGAAACTGTTGTGAGATTTTAGGAGCAACATATCCCAGCCAAACAGCAATGGAGAGCTGGAGGCTTGTGGTTCGCTTGTATGAATTTCAGGATTCCAAGGCTAGACATTGCTGGTGACACTTCAACACCTCTTCCTGCATCATCTCTAGGACAGCAGTGTGTGCCGGTGAGGGACTGTCCAGGAGTGCCCTCCGTCCCAGAGCTCAGTTCCATGGTATTGGACAGGAGGGCACTGACACCCACAGCACTGCCCATAACATCACGTCTGAGGCTTCATTTGCTCAGGAGTGTACATCTGATGCACAAATGTGGTTCCAGCTTTCTTGTACACTCCCTTCAGTTCACTGTTGTTGAAGATGGCACCAGTAGACTGAGATAAATAAAGCCTTTGGAAGGGAAATTAAACTGATGGGCAGCAGTTGTGCTCATTGCTTAGTGCAATCATTTGCTTAACTTCATTTTCTTTGTTTTTCAGGAAAGAGTTCGTCCATTCCTCCTCCCAGAGCTGACTTTTAACAGTGTGTGCCCTTTGTTTTGCCTTATTTGTTTTCTCCTGCAGAGCCAAGTTCTCATTACGTGATTTCCTTAAAGGCCTTCAACAACGCAGGCGAAGGGGTGCCTCTGTATGAAAGTGCAACCACCAGGTCAATGACAGGTGAGCTGAAAATGCTGGTCCACAATCTGCTCACCGTCAGTGAACGTTATCCCTGTTGAAGCTGCACACTGGGCCAAACATTTTGGTCCGGGCAGCGGAAGAGTACTGCAACCTCCAGGTCACTGCTAGAATAAATCATCTTCGTTTTCCACTTTATTGTAGCTACACAGATAGAATGAATTATTTACCCTTTCCAGAAACTGGCTGCATCGTTTCAATGGGAAGCTCACAAGCGCTTGCTCTTTGGTGTGGGTTGGCTTTGGCAGAAGCATGACTCTCAAACGATTTAAATGTTTAAAGATCAGGGCACAACAGTGGTGAATAGCTTTGTGGAATTAAGCCCAGATTAAATTTTCGGGTTTTTTTGTTTGTTTGTTTGTTTTCCATCATTTGTAAAGCAGTTTAAACGAAAATGAATCTGTTTAAACCACACTGTCATCGTGTGCACCTACAAAAGCGTGTAGAGGGCTTGAGAGAGGTGGAGGAACGCACTGATGAGAACTTCCTGGCAGGATAAGGCTCACAAAAGGGATTACCCAGCAGCAAAGGAGCAGGGTGCTTTTAGACATCTATTTTTCCCAAGTCTATTGTTGGAATGCTAGCAAAGTTACAAAACCAGAGTTATTCTCGTGTAGCACTGTCTTCCAGACCACCTCGTGGTTTTTCTGCAATCACTCGTGTGGGGTTGGGACTGACAAGGGGTTAAAAGAACAGCACTGAGGGGGAAAGAAGAAAAAAAAAAAAAACAACCCAAAAATTAGGTGTTTTTCCTCTGGAGTGATACCATCATTTGGTGAAGTTTTTTCTCGTGTTCCACCCATGGTGTTCAGAGCTGCCTGGAAGGGGAGCTGTGTCACTGAGAGCAAACCCGATCGCTGACGCTGACTTGGGTGGACCACGAGGAATAAATCAACCAAATGGCACTTCTGTGGCTCTATAAGGAAAAACAGCTTTTACCCATGTGGTTTTGTGAAGTATTCCCATAAGAAATCTTGGAAAGTCATAAAGGGGGGGGGGGGAAAATAATAATTACACAATCAAGGGCAATCATGACAAACTACATTAAAAGTAGTAAGTGTTAGGGAAGTTCTGGCTCAAAATTACTAAACTCCTTGGCTGGAGTCCACAGAGGTCATTCTTACTGAGTGTGTGTCTTGTAAAATCTTTTTCCAGTGAGTTTGCCTCAGGATCCATAGGTACCGTTGGTTTTAAACTTCTTGTTCCCTGTTGATTCTATTTAAAAATCACCTGGCTGGCATCCTGTGGGGTTTCACTTTATGTCTGCATACAACCTCTTATAAATGAAACGATATCCCAGTGTGAAAAAAATCAATTCAGGCTTGGTCTGTCTTGATCATCTGTGAGCAGTCCACCTCAGTGCTTCTTCTTGCTGAGAGACGTCCGTACCCGGAGCTTCTTACCACCTCCCACCCATGGGATGCAGCCTCTGAAAGGAGACTTTGGCCTGAGTTGTTCATGGAGAGACATGAAGCAGGAAAACACACAAAATACGTTCCCCAGGCAGCAGTTGCAGTAATGCACCCTCAGCACCAAAGAAAACCAAAAGCTGTATCTGTTTTGGCTACTCATAAATATAACTTTGTCTGCTTATGTGGATATGAAGTCCAAACTGAAGTTATATAACCTGAAATTTTCACAACTCAAACCCAAAGAGAACAAGAAACTATTTCCTGCGAAGAGATTGCAAATTCCAAAGGACAGATGTCCACATGTAAATTACAACATATGAAGCTTTGGTGGGAAATGGAAGCGCTGTTTAGGGACCTATTTTCAGCCAGCGGTGGATTAGAGATGTTTTCCCTCCTCTGCAGGTCAGTGGTGACGTGTTTCAGGAACTGAATTATGTTGCTTGATCAAGTCGGACCGTTTATTTTGCTAAACCCAGCCTCTCTTCATAATCCTCTCTGCAGCAGGACTTCAGTTTTCAGTATGGGAAAGGAAGAGAGAAAGGAAGTGCAGCGTTTGCTAAAGTACCAGCTTAGCTTCAGTCACAACAACTTCCATCATAAGTTTGTAAAGTACCCCAACAGAAACAGGTATCGCTCAGCTTACAAAACTTACAGCCAGGAAAAGCAACTGTTAACTTTCAACTTGCAGAAGCTCAACTCACCAGGTTGGTGCAAAAAGACATTGGGCTGCTCATTCCTCCCAGCGTGGACCACATGTTTGAGCTTTGGATCACTGTAACAACCGGGTTGCTTCATTTCCTTCAGCACTTGTATTCAGGCTTCTTAGAAAGCAGCTTTTGATGAAAGAAGCAACACAGGAAGGTGTTTGAACCTTAATGGCTTATCATACATTTTAAACACCTTCAGCTCCTGTTTTTCCTTCCAAGGACTGTGACCTCCCAAAGTTCTGAATAAGAATTACACAAGCATAAAACCAGAGTGATCACACTGTCAGGAGCTGCACAGAAGAACTGTAGCAATTGTCAGTGGGGAAATATTAGAGTAATTCATTCTGTGAGTAATTAACTAGAAACCTTTTGCCATGCTTTTGCTGCATTTTACCCATCACGTTTTGCAAGTGCATTCAGAAAAGTCACAACTGGTAAATACTGAGTCAGCAAGCTTAGTTTTAAAAGACAGACCAGCTGACTGTGTGCTTGAAGAGGGACAGAGGTATTTAAATGGAGTAGAAAATGATCTCTGGTTCCCACGTAGGCACCATCACTGTGCAGCCCCAAAGGGCAGAGACAGAGTCCTGGAGAAGACAAGAGCATGAATGTTGTTGGGGCCAAACTGAACACTGATCAATGAGTTCTGTACACACGTGGTTGGGTGGCTTTGTTTCCTGTAACAGCAGTAATCTTCTGCTGATCCCATATCTGATTCCTCTCACACCTCCATAACTCAGAGAAACCTCTGTCACAAAGTGGAAGGAGAAGCATGGCTGCAGTAAGCTCAGCAGCCTCCGTTAACCATAAGCATCAGCGTGCCACTCAAATCTGAGCTTTTGGAAGTTAAGTGAAATGTGACACTGTCTCAATAATTAAGAAAGACATAATTTTCCTCTGAGATTGCATAGCGCATGGTCCTGGCTTGTATATGGTGTTTGGGCTCTTGCACGTCAAATATCACCCGGTCACAGATGAAGGGGAGAGGAACTGCGTGTTCCTCAGAGAAGCCCACTTGAAGCAAATCCACATCTCCACAACTGCGTGTGCACATTTTAACCTGCCGACAGTATTAAGACAGCAACTGCAAGATGTTCACGTCAGCAGTGAAACCGCTGTGTTCTCTTCATAACAAACGTTTCAGCAGATGAAGAAGATGTTCCCTTCAAGAGGTTAAAATAACCAAATAACCTGAAAGAGGCTGCCAAGAGAGAGAAGCATAGGTAACTCCTACACAGGTCAAGTCGATAAATCAGGTTGGAGGATGACACACTCACCGCTTTGTAGGTGTTTCCAATAATGTCTCTTTTTTTCAAGTGATTCAGTTTTTCTAGGAAGATGTAAGTAATTTTAAGGAGAGACACTGTGCATTGGCTTTGTCTCGTGTGAGGAAAACACGAGGCACCTGGAAGTATTTAAACGAGTCATGGGGAAAATAGCACTTAGTGCTGATCGGTTTTGTTGTAGTGATGTGTAACTGAAATGTTACTGATGCTCTCTCATTTTGCATTAATGCCTTTCTTTCTGTTCTCCTCATGTTCCTCCTCCTCATTAATGCCATGCATTTAACCCATTGTGATGTGTGCCCCTTGGTGGCTGTTTGTGTTTTGGTTCATTTTGGTTTTTTGGTTTTTGGTTGTTGTTTTGGCTTGTTTTGGTTTTGTTTTTTTCTGTTTAACTTACCTATTCTTTTATTTTGGAATGCTCATTTGGTGATGTATGAACCCAGATCCCATTGATCCATTAGAAGTTGATTTTTATCCTTTGCTTGACGATTTCCCTACCTCAGTCCCAGATATCTCCACCCCCATGCTCCCACCAGTAGGTGTCCAGGCTGTTGCGCTTACGCACGATGCAGTGAGGGTCATCTGGGCAGACAACTCTGTCCCAAAGAACCAAAAGACTTCAGAGGTTCGCTTCTACACGGTCCGATGGAGAACAAGCTATTCAACAAGTGCTAAGTACAAGGTGAAATTTCTTAACAACATTATGGGTTTATGAGCTGTCTAATCTCTTCACGTTTTAATTGCAAAGGCTCTGAATTGGTTTTTACGAGCTTTCCCTCCACCAAAATTCCCTTTTCAATGAGAAGGAAGCTTGCCTGAGTAACTACTGCTTCCTACAAGGCTATGTGCATCGTTGGATGAGAATGCCATATTTTAATTCCACGTGCCAGTTGTTGAAAGTTTCGATCTTCACCAATCAAACACAAATTAGTCACAGATTTGGTAGCACAACAGTGTAGCGAGAATAATACCAGATGCAAATGCACCTGCACCATCTGGCAGTTCCACCCACCCATGTTACATATTCCCAAATAGCAAAAAACAAAAACGAAAACAAAAAAAACAAACCACATTCCACCTTGGTTGATGAGAAAGCTGGGATTGAATGGATATGACAGCAGCGTGCTACTTTCTGTATGAGCAATTCTTTTCAAGCCATAACAAAAGCAGAACTGAAACCCGTACGGTACAGCAGAGAGATATGGTGGGACAGGGAATGGGAAGGAGCGAACTCAGCCTTTAGGCTTCTTTGTTTGCTTGGTTTTGAACAATAAGATCTCTTTCCCCACTATTGTCAGATTATATATTGCATCTCATATAACATCTACCTTCCCCATGATGAGCATGTCCTTCCTCCAGTGACCTACCATAATAGCTGTTTTCTCTTGCCTAAAGGGTCATATTGATCCACAGTGAGGTTTTTTTTTGCTATGGATGTATTTTTTATACCACAAGTGGGTGCCTCATATTTTTGCTGTTCTCTGTCCTAGCAAAAGCAGCCTCGTGCAAGTCATTTTTGCAAAGACTGTGGAACAAGCTGTGCTCAGTCCTACACTGAGGCTTCTCTGATTAGAGCCTGAATGATGTCTGTGAATACAGATTGTCCTTTCTAAACCCAGAGGAAGGCTCTCCACCCCTTTCATGTCTGGGGTACATTTGTCCTACAGACTCTATTCTCAAGATCTTTCCCAGGTTAATTTTTTGGAAGATGTGGGTATGATGGTGGAGCTCTTGTCTTCAATCCCTTCTCTGGGTGGGATTTTTCAGCTCACCCCCTTACAGGTCTCCATCAGAGTTTGGCTCAGTGTAAAATATCCATTTCAGTTGTGTTACTCCTGATTTGCATTCCTGCTAGCTGAGAGAGGTCGCAGCCAGCTTTCTGCTGCAGCTGCTGACCCACTGTAAAGCCTTTCAGTAACACCACGTCTTCCAAAGTGTGAAGGTCAGTACTTTGCTTTTACATCTACTGCCATACTTCTGGCAACTTCCGATATTGACATGATGACTTGCAATATTTGATCCAAATTTCCTATACTCTTTCAATTCTAACAAGTTCATAGGTAATGAAGGGTGCCAAAACAATGTGCAGTAGTGTTCTGAATGCCCTACCTTGACCTGACTCGGGTATATAGATGGATTTCCATGGCCAACAAAATGAAGAGTATAGCACAGGGAAGCACAGCCAGTCCTACTGTGAAGCTCTTGTGATGAAGCCAAAGCTTCGGCCTTTTGTTTCGCCACTCACAGTCTATCGTAACGTCTTCTCTGGTTTCCCAAAGCATGTAGTGAGCTGCATGCAATTAAAAATGGTGGGTGACAAATAAAAGTGGTCAGAAATAGCCCTACTCATCTGCTGTGCAGGAGAAGCACATCCTGCATGGAAGTGTTGAGCTCATTGGTCTTCTGCTCACACAAGCAGGCAGATATGGACGCCGACAGCCACCATGGAGCAGGAGAGTGAAGAGGAGAGATGCAAGAATCAAACTACTCTTCTTTTTTTATTTGCCATCACTTCTAGTTTGGCCAGTCTATGGGAAACACGTAAAGTCACTCTGACTCATTTGTTCCAGTTCAGTCACCTGGAAGCAGAAACAATCAAAAGTCTTTCAAGAGGGTCTGTTTTCTTGAAGTTACCACATTGATAAAACCTATGTTATTCTTTGATGACAGCAGGGAAAATTTCCATTTTCTTCAGAGGGGTTTGGACTCAGGCTCACAAATAGATTTCCAAAGCCCTTGCCTGTGCGTTGGCATTGAATTTCCCAAGTCTTTTAAGATTTTTTTTTCCCAATAAAGCCTCCCATTGCTTCCATGTCTTGAATCTAGTACATGAAGGGTTTAGCCTTTCCAATTTTAGTTGGGAGTTTACAAGTTTAACTTTGTCCTGCCAACTTTCTTTTGTACAAACTGTCCCAAACAGGCTTGACATGGCATTACTAAATATACTGCCACAGTTATACCCCCTTCATCTCCACGTGATATTAACTTCAAGGAAGTTCCTACCATTGAAATGCTAATATTTAGCATTGAAAGAAACAGTCAAAGAAAAACACTCGGCTGGAGGCAAATAACTTTCCTGCTGCACTATAAAAAGCCCAGAGAAACCACCAGCTTTTTGTTCCACTAAAGAGGCTTTTGTCCAGGAATTGGTTCAAACCCCATTTTTTTTTTCCCATGTGATTTCTTTTCCTGATTGTGTGTAGTATCTGAGCACTTCCATACTGATAGTTATCAGATTTAGTTACCCTCGGTCACGCTGAGGAGTATTTTATGCTGTAAATCAAGTAATTCTTCCAAAGTCTTTTCTGTGGGAGAAAATTATTATTCCCTGTATCGAAATCCAGCTCTTAGTCAAAGATTTGTATTAACAAAACTTTGTCTATAGATTTTGCAGTCCCTGAAAAGTCTGGCTGATTAGGTTAGGAAGACACAGGTTATAAGCATTGTCTCTGCTTCAACAAGATATTTTACAGAGGGAGACCTTCTGCCAGAGTAAATCCCTAGTACAGAGAAGTTGCAAAACTACTGATTCCCAAGAGCTAGGGGTTTTAATTGACTATGAAGATGATAAAATGTGGTATTGCATTAACTCTTCCTATTAAGTAGCATGCAAAACATCTGGCAGAGCACTTGTCATAAAACAGTGTACCACGTAGGCATATCTAGCCCATTCATTTATGTCTCTGCACCGTACATTTCTCCCACTCCCACTTGAGTAGTGCCACTTAATTCTGTGGTGTGCTGGCAATGTGATGTCCCATTTTTAGTAAAGGTTGGTTTGTTCTCCAATCATCTGATGATTATCATCAGAATGTCACTATTGATGCGTGCCAGCAAAGTTTCCTGTGGTGAAGCACTTCCCAAATGTGAACATCAAGGTAGTCTTCTGATGCAAGGTCATTATGTATGTTGTCCTGACTCCTTACACACGTTTACTCACCGTGAGTTGTTGACACTAGAGGATTGCACACCAGACTCCGTACCTTGAAAAAGCATGGGGATTGATTTTATTCAGTTGTCACCAATTTGTCCAGTAATTTTCTTCTCACTTGTCTCCTTTGATACTAGGGCAGCTTGTCTCAAATTGTTCCTTACTGCAGGCTGAGGTAACAACCTGAATCAGCTAAAAATAAATGAGCAATTTAATATTCACATCAACATCAATATGTTTGGTTGTTCATAACATAGCACAGTGACACAGATCAATAACGTGTTTCAAATCTGAGCTAATGTATGAAAATACTGTATTTAACCAAGCAAAAGTGCATTTTATTAATACAAAAACACATCTTTATGCAGGTGTTCTGGGTCATATTTCGATCCCTGTCATAAATATGTGTTAACCTCAGGGCTAAAAATGTCATCACTAAAAATCAGTAGATACTAAAAAGGGGAAATGGGATGAATGGAACACAAAGTTCCATTTAAACATAAGATAAACTCTTTAACTATTCAGGTGAGGGAGCCCTGGCCCAGGTTGCCCAGGGAGGGTGTGGAGGCTCCTTCCTTGGGAGACTTCAGGACCCACCTGGACACATTCCTATGTGACTCAATCTAGGTGGGACCTCCTTTAGCAGGGAGATTGGACTGGATGATCTCTAAAGGTCCCTTCCAACCCCTACCATTCTAATCGAAAGGCTTTTTTTTCTTACTCAAGCCTCAGTGTGGAGGATCCGTTAACAGAACAAACACATAAAAAGTAATTTCAAGCGAAAAACCTTATAAAATGTGAAAAACTGAATGTTTTTTTAGAAGGGACCAGTCAAAGAGGCTGGAAATGAACATTTCAGTATGGAAATGTTCCTGTTTTTTTGTCCTCATATGGATATAGATGGAGGACATAAGGTTAGCTTCCAATTTACATTTGAAAAAACAAAATGCATGACAAACTGCTTTGAGAGAAGAGAAAGCATCACAGTAATTTATTTAACTGCCTGTGGCACTAAAAAAAAGTAAGCTACCCATTGAGGTACACAGTGGCAATAGAGCTATTTTGCTTGGGAAAGGATCTCAGTTGTAACTGTGTTCTGCTTGGCTACCAGCAAAAACAAAAACACTGGCTTTAAAGATGTTCTCTGCTCTGTCTCTTTGCAGTCAGCAGATACGACGGCTCTGAGTCACACCGTGATAGGTCTGAAGCCAAACACCATGTACGAGTTCTCCGTCATGGTGACCAAAGGCCGTCGATCCAGCACCTGGAGCATGACTGCCCACGCCACCACCTACGAAGCAGGTATGGGAAGAGCTGCTGGAAATGCTGTCTTTTGAGGGTTTTGCCTTTGTCACAGAAAGACTTGTCAAATTCGTTGTAACTGTGTAAACCAACAAAATGAGATGGAGGGCCGGGCAGAGAGAAATCTAATGAAAGTCAACAAGTGCAAATGTAGAGTCTTGCATCTGGGAAAGAATCACCCCATGTACCAGCACAGGCTGGGGAGTGAACTGTTAGAGACTAGTGGAGGGGAAAGGGAGCTGAGGGTGCTGGTGGTCAGCAGGATGAGCCTGAGCCAGCAATGGGTCCTCGTGAGCAAGACCAATGGCATCCTGGAGTGGATAAGAAGGGCTGTGGGCCATAGGTGCAGATTGGTTCTGCTCCCCCTCTACTTTACCCTCATCAGACCACATCTGGAATATTGTGTCCAGTTCTGGGCCTCTCATATCCAGAAGGACAGGGGGCTGCCAGAGAGAGTTCAGCACAGGGCCACAAAGGTGATGGAGTGGAGCATCTCCTTTGCGATGAAAGGCTGAGGGAGCTGGGGCTCTGGGGCTTGGAGAAGAGGACATTGAGGGGTGGCAGGCTCCTCCCATTAATGCTAACAAACACATAAAGGGTGGATGTCAGGAGGCTGGAGCCAGGCTGTTCTCAGTGATGGCCAATGATAGGACAAGGGGCAATGGGCACAAGCTGGAATGCAAGAGATTCCAAAGAAACACAAGGCAAAACTTGTTCCCTGTTGAGGTGAGGGAGCCCTGGCAGAGGCTGCCCAGATGGGCTGTGGAGGCTCCTTCTCTGGAGATACTCAACCCTGCTCGGATGAGTTCCTGTGTGTCCTACTTTAGGTGGTGCTGCTCTGGCAGGGGGGTTGCTCTCGAGTTCCTTTCCAACACTTAATATTCTGTGACTCTGTGAGCTGTATTTCTCCATGTTTTTCCCGTGGTGGCAGGGTACAGTAGTCATTCTGCTGGGCTTTGGTGTCATTGCAAGTTGGGAGGTGGTAGTACATGTGCATAATACTTTGCTTCATAATGCCATGGGACTTGTAATCTGTGACAATGAATGTCTCATGATTTCTTCCTGGAGAAGGCTGAAGGGGGAACCTTATCAATGTTGATAAATCCCTAAAGGGCAGGTGTCAGAGGATGGGGCCAGTGTTTGTTCTGTGGTGGCCAGTGAGAGGATAAGGGGTAACAGGCACAGGCTGGAACACAGACAGTGCCACTGGCACAGGAAGAGAAGGTTTTATTCTCAATTGCTCTTTTACTGTTAGATAACAATTTTGATACTTCAAAATTTTAAGTCATGAAGCTCAATACCGTGCAGACACAAGTTCATAACTTCTCACCTTTCCCACTTAGTAAAAAGGACCCAATTAATGATTCTATCCAATGCACATCCTTCTTGACTCAAGGTCTTGACTCACAGGTCTGGTTGTCTCATCGTGTGGCACATTTTATCTGTTCATGCTGCACGGTGCTGATGACCAATGCCTTGATCTGGCCAAGACCTACATTCAGAGAACTGAAACCATGTGTGCAATACAAAAGACAGAGCCAGAAACATGGAGGAAAAAACAGCCTAGTCAAGTGAGCAGTCTTTTCAGCTTGTGTGTTATTTGTTGTAGAGACACAATTAACTACCCTGTGCAAAACGCTGACTTATATAAATTCCCTGCTGACAGTTTGGTAGGGCATCTCTTCTGTGCTCAGTGTTTTGATACATCTATATTTCATTTCCAGCAGGCAGCCGTTGTGAATATTAACAGTATGCTTATAGTAAACAAATACACTTTGAAGGCTTAATTTAGGTGCTCTTCTCGAGCGTTTGAGTGGTGTTTTCCAAGCAGGAAGCTGTGACCTGCAAGATACTTCAGATTCTGAAGGAGACTAAATGCATTTTTGATAACAGACACCAGGCACATACCATATGTAACCTCAGTTCAGTGGGTTAAAAACATTTGCAAAGAGATGGAGGCTTAGGGATCTCTGCAGATAAGAACATTCTCTCCGAAGCTAATTGTTGTTTCCCTTTTGTGTGCCTTCAGTTCACCACGGCAGGGAACTAGTATACCTGGGCTTTACTTCTAGTTATGAGGTAGACATCAACGTCAGCACCTATCCTGATCCCTGAGCTGTTTTTAAACAAGGGTGAGGTCTTCTGTCACATTTGCATTTCTTTGGAATGAGCTATTGAGCCCCTTTTTTGAAACTCCTGAGTAGATTTGCTTTTAAACAACTCCACTGAACTGCCTGAGGCTGGACTACTGCAGGACTACTAGATTTTCCACTTGCTTTACGATTACCTATATGTCTTGCTGTAGTCCCTTGCCTATAGATAAGAATGCCTTTGGTTTTGCTCAAGATATTTTTCTTCTTCATCTGTTGTAGACAATAACATGTACATTTGGACACCAGTGTAGTACATGTATATTCTCCTGAGGGTGACTAGTGGCCTTGAAAGCACTCAAGGTGTCATGACAAATCAGTTTCTACCAGCAGACACCAAATGAAGTCTGCTGGTAAATATTGATTTGTTGGGGTTTTGTTAATGAAAACCATAGTACACACCAGTTAATTAACAAAGGGAAAATAAGAGGGAATATATGTGTCCTTAGATTTTCCCATGTGATTGCAATGCAATTATCTGAGCTTGATGGAGCAGCTCTGTTAATTAAGGGCATCCTGCACTGCTGATCTTTATTGCCTATTTTGTACCCATTCTGCATGTTGAATTTCCTGTAATGATATTAAAGAATGTACATATCAGCATCAATACAGAATTCACTGGAGATTACTGCCATGGCTAGCAATAGTTGTTATGCCCATAATTCAAAAGCAGCTCCCAGAGCAAAGTTCCATTCCCAAACCTGCCTACATGAGTCTTGCTGATGTGACTGTGAGGGTGAGGGAGCCCTGGCCCAGGCTGCCCAGAGAGGTTGTGGAGTCTTCTTCCTTGGAGGACTTCAAGACCCACGTGGACATGTTCCTATGCAACCTGATCTAGGTGAACCTGCTTTTGCAGGGGGGTCAGACTAGATGATGTCTAAATGTCCCTTCCATCCCTGCCATTCTATCATTCTATGAGGTCAACTAATGCAAACACCATGAGGTCACCTACTCACTGTTATTTCACAGAGATCAGTTCCTTGTGACCAGAGCCTCTATGGCAATTGACTCTCCCCTTCCTTTTTGTTGTTTAAGACCATGAAACATCCATCAACCTCAAGATTTGTGTCTGTACTTTCGGTTGAGCTGGTTTAGCTCAGCATGACCCAAGAGATTTTTAAAGCTTTACCTGCTAAAGTGACTGTGGAGCAATTCTTTGAACATTCAGGAAACTTGTTTAGTGGTCATATATATTGTTTAGGTGTAAGGGAGGAGGAGAAGAGCTATCCACTGAATCCTGACACATCCACATGCAGTGTTTTGTACAACTGCCACTGTTAAAATATCACTTCTGGAGGAATCAAGTGTTGCATCTAAGGACACTCGCACTGAAAGGATCTAAGAAAGCAGTAAATGCCCTACTGAGCAGTTCATGCTTGCTACAACGAATGAGGAATTCAAAAGGAGGTGAATAAATTTTGTTTTCAACTGTTTTCATGATTTTTCAGCTCCAACCTCTGCTCCCAAGGATCTGACAGTCATTACTCGGGAAGGGAAGCCCCGGGCTGTCGTTGTCAGCTGGCAGCCGCCCTTGGAAGCCAATGGAAAAATTACTGGTAAACATTTACATTTACCTTGTATTCTCCATTCATTTACTGTTCAGCAGCAGTGCTGCTTTCCCTCCCTATCTCTGTTTCTTTTCTTGGGTGCTATTTGATCTGACATTATTTTATCGTCTCTTGCTTTTATCAGCCAGCTTGATCTGGGATTCAAGGCAGTGTTAGGGGCACTGCAAGATCTAGAACTCAGGGGACGTGGATCATTTGTTTTCAAATGCTAAGAGCAGTAATAAAGTCTTTAAAATGAGGCACTCAGAGTGAAGGTTTTGCGGTATGTGCTGCTAATGGTAATTAGAAATTACTACTAATAAGTACTTTGTTTAGCAATAATGCAATACATAATATACATAATGATAGGTTGTGCTCGGTGCAGCACATCATGGGAGAATTTATTGGTAGGTATTTAGCTTTACAGTAACAATTTAAGGTAATGATGACTAGGAAAATAAAACCAACCCAACCTAATATTGACCAACAAGAACTGAACTTGGATGTCTCACAGTGACATTCTCCAAAACTTTGCGTATAACCCGAGTGCTTAATTAAGAAATCCAACTGCAAAGCTCTGGTGATAGCTCAGTTGGAAAAGGATTGCAGAGTTCTAGCTGAGAGTTTGCACTGATGTTATCATTTTAGGCTACTAATAGGCATCTCAGAGGTGTGTAATTATTAGGAGAAATATTACTCACCCTCAAAAGGGTCCATGTTACAGTTACATTGCTACAAAAGAAATAGTAGACCAGTTCTACTACGTATTTTTGAGTGGGAAGAAGTGTGGATATGTCTCCACTACTGCTGGTACTCCCAGCTACACTCTGCTGAAGCACTGAGAAACGCCAGTGTAAGAGGAGGAACGCTTCAGAATGATGTCCCGTGTGAGCCATTACCAGTGAAGGGTCAGGTTTTAAGAGCTGTAACTCAGCAGGGCTTCACTGGCACCAGATGAGCTGTTGTGAGTTACACCGGGGAAGTATCCTGCTTCATGTGACCAATAAAACAAGGATGTGTTTCCCTGTAGACATCACCCAGCAGTAATGATTTGTAGGCGTGAGTTGCATTGCTCAGTGTCATTTCACTCTACATTATCATCAGGGCTTTACAATCCGTGACCATGCCCAAAAGGAGGGTGTTTTGGTGAAATGGTTGTGTTTACACTAACCTAATCTAGCCATTAGAGAGAAGGAAAGATCGTTCTGATGGACACCGCACTGAAATAACTGATAATGGTCCTGATTCCCCAGTGGCTAAAAGACAAAATGAAATAAAAGCTTTCCTGACTTCCAAGTGCAGCAAGTTTTATAGAGTTTTTCCCATCGACAGCATCATTCAGACCTGAGTGTAGGCTGGCTCCCTGGGTCCCCTGACATCTATGCACAAACTTCTCTCCTGTAGCACTTGGTTGAAGAGTGACTCTCCTGGGGATTTTTTTACTGCATGTGTGGTCAAATGTTTCTTAGATTTATCAAGCAGAAGAAACAGCTCCTTGTGGAGAATAGAAATGTCCCTAACAACCAAATCTCTATCCCTACAAATGCTTGAGTGAGTCTATTTGTGTTAATTCTGAGAAACGTATGGGTTTTTTTGTAACTTTATTTGTATTAATTCAAACGTCACTGTTAGAGGATTAGTAACCACTAAATAATATCTCAGAATAGAATCATAGAATTGTTTTGGCTGGCAGAGCTCTTTAAGCTCATGGAATGCAGCCTCTGTCCCAGCTCTATCACCCACCAGCCCATTGCCCTCAGTGCANTAGATGCCTCGGCCCTTCCTCGCAGCAGACGTGCTCCAAATCATTTCTTATCTTGGCAGCCCGCCTCTGGATCTCCTTCTTGTACAGAAAAGCAAAAGCAAATCTCACACAAAGTGTATCACTTCCATCTTAACTCTGCTTGCCCATGACCAGCATAACTGTTCATGTAGAATGGGTTTTGAAAAGCATCTTTTTATCAGAAAAGAGTAGGAAAATGGCAACAGTAAGATTTACACTGACTTTGTAGTAACTTTGGATCCAGGCACAAAGATGATGTCCAGGAGACCCTCTTGGGCTCTCCCTGCTCCAGTAGCTCACTCCTTTGCACAGCTCTGAAGACCAGACTTAGAGTAGTAGGTTTGCATATTGTTAATATGCCAGGGAGAATTTCAGAGGGGCAAAAAAAAAGAGGCTGTTTTCAAAGTGCGTCAGAAATTGGTGTTGTAGGGTGAGATAGACCTCTGAGCCCTGCTTACAGGCTTTTTTCTTCTTCCCTAAATCTCATTTGCTGGCAAGACAATTCCTAAAAACTATTGTCATTTCTTAACAGTGGTACTTCTGCTCTCCAAGTTCTAACACTTTCTAGTTTTATTCAATGGTGAGTAGTTACTGTAGTAACCCAAATTACCAAAATTCCGAGTAACTAAAATGTTTAGTTCTTCATTCTTTTCCCCAGAAACACTTTCCAGCTACGTATACCAAGAAATACTCTGTGGCTTCCCACAAGCACCCAGGAACTGATGTGTGTCATTGATGCCGCGTGGTTTTGTTTCAGCACCGAGGCGCTGAAGACTTAGATCATGTAGTTTATGGCAGCTGTCGGGCTCAGCGGAGCTCCTGCATTTGAGAAGTGCACTTGTGACAGCTTTTAATGGGTGCTACCTATTTTCCTTCATTTTCACACGTTAAATCCGTGTTTCTAGCAGGGAATACTGTAGCGGTGGTTTTGCTTGGAAAAAGCAGGCAGATCTGTATTTTCACAGCATTCCTCAAAGCTGTTTTGATGGGAGACCTGCCACTCCTGCTTTTGAAAAGAAAACCCTTGATTTTGGAGAAATATTGAATTTTGGTCTTGTTTTATAACAGAAGCATTTTAAAATGTGGAGGTGCTAACTGAGGGACTGTGTTTATTCAGCTTACATCCTCTTCTACACCTTGGACAAGAATGCTCCGATTGATGACTGGGTTATGGAGTCCATCAGCGGGGACCGACTCACCCACCAGATCATGGACCTCAACCTGGACACCGTCTACTACTTCAGAGTCCAAGCTCGCAACGCCAAAGGAGTGGGGCCCCTCTCCGATCCTGTTTTCTTCCGGACACTGAAAGGTTTGGATCTGCGTCATCTCAATAGTAAACGGCACATGGAATTTTTTTCTCATGCCTCCATGGGAGCTCTGCAATTAATTCCATGTCAGACAGAAAAGATCCTGCTGCTTGAAACTGGTACTGAGAGATAAAAGCAAAAGGCTACACACGGTAGTTGACAGAAGTAAACCACATAATGAGGCAGTGACTGTATTTTTAAATTCAATCAGCTGGAGGGAAGCACTCTGACACCACCTAACTTTCTACCGTCAGTAATAAAGCTAATTGGATCTGACTGGATTCCTCTAGGGAGTCCCCTTTTCATTTTGGATCCTCAGGTGGCTGTAGGAACCTGTAATGACTCACTCCCATCAAGAGCCGATGTGCAAAATTATGATTGAAAATCTCAGCAAACTGAGATGTAACCTGACTTTGCACAGGGAAGGCTCTTCAAGATATTTTTTCAGTACCTGTTGTTAACAGCAGACTAATTAATACCTGATCCCTCTCCCTTAGGGGCCCATGAGAAGGAACAGGCAAAACAGGGGCATAAATATTGTTTGCTTTTGGCTAGTATTTCAGAGCCCAGGTGTTTGTGAGAGCAAAAGACTGCATTTGTATCAGATTCGGTTTCAAATTAACATGGAGAGATATTCTTCTTCTCCTTTCCCTGCTGCCTGTGTGAAGCTCTGACATGATCTACCCAGAAATTATTAGTTATGAAGATGTAAGCAATATCACCGTGAGTGGGAAGCAAGGTGCTCACTCTAGCTCTGCTCCTTGTATTTTAACTGCCACTCATTCATTTGAACAAAGGTATGAAATTACTTTTCAAAAGACCTGTAATTAATGAAAAACTCAAACGACATAAACAGTGAACTTGTTCCAGAAAAGCAGCATGGCATATGAGAGAGCACATTAGCACTGTGCCTTCCCTAGAGAAAATCCAGGCGTTTGTATAGAGAAGCATCGTCTTGGCAGAAGGTACGAGTGGACTCAGGCTGGGCCTGGGAAGTCATGACTTGGAGGGAAATTAAGGAAATTCAGACTCAAACCTGTGCCTGAGAGGCTTGAAATTAACGTTCATGCTCTTTAACCGCTTTTTTAGTCAGCTGTAGGTGACTTTTTAACACGAGCTGTACAAAAGCAAAGCAAAAGGGCTGCAGGGAAGGGGTGACACCCCATGCCCACGTTGATCCTGTTGGGAGACTTGGTCAGTTGTTTGGTTGGAACTTGTATTTCAGTTGGTCTTTCAGCAAACCTTTGTGTGAAAAGCAACTTTTTTTCTGCTGCCAGAAGGAAGGAGAGGAAACTCCATTTTCAGCCCTTAAGGAAGGCTTTCAGTGAATGAGCCACTGTCCTCGGAGGCACTGGCAGAGAGTTTGCCCTTTTCCCTTCACAGCCATCAGTGACTCTGAAGCATGCTGTCACCCATTCACAGTCTGGGAGTGAAAAGCCTTATGCAACAGTTCCCATGAATTAGCCAGAGTCAGGGAGGGGAGGGAAAAAAAAAATAATGAAGAATGGTATCGATTTGTTCTGAGCTTATCACTGCCTGCCCAGGTTTGCAGGACTTACTTGTCCAAGTCATGTTTCACTTTGAATGAATTATTGTTGAGATCCTGATTATTCATTCTCCCCTGCCATGAAATGTGAAGAGATAGCACTTTGCGGGTGCTTCATCTCTATCAAGCCGATGGTGCCAACGTAATTTCATGCTCACAATTTGTGCCAAGCAGAAGAAGTCTATTAGGCTGAGCTTAAAACGAGTCGAGGCATCAAAACATAATAACCGCAGACTAATGAGATATGAAAAGATATAGAGACCTGGATATCTAACTAAACCGGGAGATTAATGCACTTGATATCACCTACTTTGTAATGTTTACACAAAGTACCATAAAACTCATTTGGGAAATGAATTCTGGATCAGACAGCATCAACAGATACCAAAAAAGATGAATTTATACATTTGTTACATCTTGTAATAGCCTACAAGGACTATGTCTAATACCCTACCATGAATACTTAATGATACCCACCCTAAATATGTCATGTTCAATACTATTCAGCCGTGTTTTTTGACAAATCCATCCCTACACTTGAGGTGAAACGACTTTCTGAAGTCTTAAGTGCATTCTGAATTATGCAGAAAAAATGTTGGTTTCCTGCCCTTAATGATTATTAACAGAAGATGTGTGTGTGCCATATGGTAATGTGTGCTCGGATGGCAAATCTGTGTCCTGATCAGAGGAAGTTTTACATCACGAGGAACTAGGCAAGCATCAAAGATCCACTAAGTCACCCGCTGTCTCGTTTCATATATTACAGCACATAAAGCTCCTCCAAGGAAACTTAAGCCATTACTCGTGTTGTAATTGCAACGCGAGTGTTTGTGGTGACTTTCCCTTACTAATGAGAAGGCAGTGATCTGTGGGAAAGAGATATGTTTAGTAGTAAATAACGCTACCACGGAACAGTGAGTTTCTGTTCTTTCCCCTCAGCCCCTCTGATGATAATACACAGGCAAGTGGTCAAATCCTTAGCTGGGGTAAATTTGCATTATGCTGGGAGCTTCAATCATTCTACCACAAATTTATCCCTTAAGAGCATGAAGGATCCTATACACACATTCTTAGGGACGCGATAGAAGGATAACATGTGACTGAATGTTCCACCTTTTAAAAAAATCACTATTATTATCCTATTTGGGCCAAAATTTGAGGTCATTACTAGGATTCCTCTTTCTCCCTGTTGAGTCTGGATGAGTTGTTTTGCATTTAAGGAAGAGAAACAAAGAGTGCCCAAATAGTGTGTGCATTTGGCAGCTTTTCATAGTGTGTTGTCACAGATTGCCCCTGCAGTTAAAGTCCAAGGCTCAGTCTCTTATATGACTTTTATGGCACATAAAGAAAACATTTGCAGAAGTTCATTAAGTTTCAGAAGTAAATAAAGAGCCTGAAATTTACTTCCAGCTGCCCAACTGAACGTGACAACTAAAGAGCGGATGAAAGAGCTGATGACAGGCAAATGGGAAGGAGGATTTCCTCAGTCTTTTAAGTAACATGTCAGTGATTTGACTTTTTCATCTGTCACAGAAACAGGCAATCTCAGAACTACACTTGCTAAATGTGCTCATGCTTTCTTCCACTGAGCAATACCTATTCTAGACTTCAGCCAGCGTTTACAAACAGGCCTCCCTTGTGTGCTGAGCACCTTCAGTTAAAGAAGGTAGAAGAGTAATATTCTGCATAACACAATCACACAAAGCATTGCATCAACTGAAAAAAGGAGCCTGTTATTGCGCTTAGAGCCATAAGGTCAAGTGTGAATAAAACACTGAGTCAGGTGTGTTTTTAAAGGGAAGAGTAGAAAGGGGAAAGGAGAGAGAGAAAGAGAGGAAGACATCATGGGCTGAACTTCAGAGACTCTCACCACGCTAAGATCAGCAAGGAAAACTTTGATGCCCCCCTTGGCCCACCCCCCTTTCTTTTGGCAAGGATGCAGTGGGGCAGCATTTCTAGCCCTGCAGTGCCCTCTAATGCTGCAATGTGCTCCATATACCCCTCCTTTTCCCTGCCAAAGTTCGAGACGCGGCGGGGGAGAAAAGAGATTCGCTGAGGGTTTGGAGGGCATCGAAGTAACTATTCTCCCTCTTCCACGGGCAGTGGAGCTCACAGATGCTTCTGCAAACGTAAATCACTGCCCGTTCAGCGCCTCCGTTTGTTCCTAGCGTGATGCCACGATCTAGAGGAGGTTTTTGTAGTGATTGTGGCAGCCAGGGGAGCAGAATGCTCTGCACCTGCAGGCAGTGGTTATTTGACTTCCAGATTCACGTGCCAAATCACTCCTTTTCCCCCACAATTTCCTGTACTTAAGATTCTTGCATAATTTATATAAGCAGAGGGCTGGTTAATGCGCTACGATGGTAGCTACTTAAAAATCCGAGGAAAGTTTAATTCCCTCAGCCATATCATAAATAGTTAGAACTTGTAGCTGTGCAGGAAAGCTTTTAAATATACCTATTGAATTTTTGAAGTCTTGCCTGGTGCACTCCAGATCATGCTATCTTTTAAGGTTATTATGCAAAAACATGTAAATAGTTCTAAACCGCTTTTTAAAAAGCTGAAACAATGATAATACGAGTCAGACTGAGCTCTCAACCTGTGATTTGACTGTAATTATTTAAAACAGCAGTCTCTCTCTCTCTCTCTCTCTCTCTCTCGCTCTTTCCCTTCTTGCTTAATTAAACTTCCCAGATGATACCAAAAAAAAGAACAAGGGAATGAAAAAGTGCAGCGGCACAGGCTTCACGTTTGGAAGAGCTCGGTGAAAGTAACTGATAGACGGTGTGATTCCAGAGTTCAGCCAGAGATATGAGAGTTAGACTCAATGATCTAGCTGTTGATGGTCTTAAAGGCCTTTTCCAACCACGATGATTCTACGAGTCGATGATTTGATGATTCTGTGATTCAAAGGGTGTGTGGATGATGCTTGTAGGTGACGTGTGTGGTTTGTTTTTAGGTCCTGAGAAGAGCAGGGAGTTGGACTCAGTGATCCTTACGGGTCCCTTCCAACTCGAGATGTTCTGTGATTCTGTGATGTTTGTCCTCTCAGTTCTCCAGGATGTCTGTGAAAAGGGGGACGGTAACGCTCATCCTGCACCAGGCGGGAAAGCAGCGCGGCCAGCAAGGAGCTGTCAGCCTCTAATGACATTGTCTCTTTCTTGCAGTTGAGCACCCTGACAAAATGGCTAACGACCAAGGTACAGTGCCCTCAATCTGTTGCCTCTTCCTCCAGAGCCTGGGGGCTGCACCGGGGATGGGAGGGGGCCGCGCTTCTCACCTGCGCTGCACCTGATGAGGCAGACGCCGGCGCGATAATTAATCTTGTTAATGAAGTTCTGCTCTGCTGAGGCTGCTGCTTTGATGGGGAAGATGTAAATTTTCGGGAGAGGAAATTGTTTTGTCTCCTTTCTGAAGGACCAATTAAAATGTCAAGCTTCTTTGTATGAAATAAATTTTTAGTCTCTCTGCTGCACTTCTGAATAATTCACATTAAGTATAATTAAGCTCAGCATAATTTCCAGGCTCCTCTTGCACCCTTTTGTGGGTTATGGATTAAAGTTCAAAAGCCTCACAGTGAGAAATCGTAAAATCATCTTTTCTCTCAAACCAGCAGCTCTTGTTTAATAATAGCAAAGTTTAGTCAACTTTTCAAGGCATTACCATTACGTTTTCCAAATGCGAATATATGTCTGATTAATCACAGTTGCTCTGCTCCTATCTCCCTTCAAATACTTGTGAAGTCTGTTGCTAGGATATTATTTTTTTTTCTTCCTTTTTCGACTGTAGACCTATTTATTCCCAAGTGTCTTTGAATTGCAGCCAGAATATTGTGCATTTATGTGACATCTGCCCAAGGATGTCTAGTCTCACAGCAAGGTAGCACACTGGAGAGACCTGCTCTCAGCCAGTTTTGGAAGTTCATCCTCTGATTTCAGTGTCTGATTTGCTGAAAGAAGTAAAACTCTACAAATTATGAAATTAAAAGCTGGTTTTGCGCAGGATGATGGCTTTTGCACGGCAGCACAGCACATGCAAATTGAAAACGTCAAGTTTGAATAGATAAAAACTATTTTTAAAGCAGAAAAGGGGTCTGGTTACAAAGAAGCCTGGATGATAACTGTCAATATATTTTTCTCAAATTTGCATGTAAGATGTTTTCATGAAAGTTTGGAAGATGTAGGAGGGGCTTCAGCTCGAGGGAAGTAGGAGTGGAAAAGAGTCAAGTTCAGCTTTTTTATAAAAATAGAGGGGAAAAAGTGAGGCTGGAGGAGAAGTTCATTTTAACTCTTCACCAAGCCTGTTGCTCTGTTTCAGCCCAACTGTACGTTTGTATCATCATGACATAGGGCTACTTAAGAACCTCGTGGCAATAGCAAAGCCAGAATCAGAATTGCAGCAGGCTGCCAGACATGACCTGCTGTAGCCATCATTACAGCCACTCCTATACACATGGTTCATTCCTTCTCATTGCTTGTCTCACATCTTCTGCCTGTGACACAGGTACTTGTGAAAGTATCATCAGATGTGTCTTTTCACGTCAAGCTGCAGAAAATCCAGAGTTTTTTGGCTGCTCCACATATTCCTTTTGCAATTGGAAAAGTGGGAAGTGTTTTAATGTTCCTCAGTGTGGTGAACTTACATACATCACAAGGATGTAAAGAATCAGATCTTCTGTAAACACCTACCTATCCCACCTCGTGCCGTAGCTTAGTTAATGGGAAGTTGTAAATACACATGACAGATTAAGATATCGTAGGTGAACACACATTCCTCCAACCACCACAGGAAAGAAAGAGGTCTAGGTCGTTTTCTTTTTGTGCATCATGTTGCTCTGGGAATGCTGTGCCCCTTGCTACAGGAAAAACAAAAACCATCACCAGAATAATTCATAGATCTTAAACAGCCTGAGCAGTGGGAATCTGTGTAGATCTTAAAACTGGGAAGATTTCGACTCCTTGCAGCATGATGGCCAGCTGAAGCATAACCCCAGGGTGGTAAGTGTGTGTTGGGTTAGCAGCCATAGCCTGGGAAATCCCAGTTGCTTCAGATATGATCATGTTTTTTTTTTTTTTTTTTTGCTGTGATTTGAGTCCAATAACTTACAGGAGCAAAACAAGGTTAGGATGTCTTTAGCAGACAGCAGGTACTCACAGCATGAAGTAAATACAATCAGTCACTCTTGGTACAGAAACACCATCATTCACCTGGGAACTTGAAATATACTCTACTTTTGGTCTTTATTATTGAAGGAGGAGAGTTTGTAGGTTTCTGTTGTATCTTCCTGGGCTTGTTGATACTTGGGTTAAGTTTCCATTTTCAAGTGACCTCGGTGATGAATTCCAATATGACAAAGCCTGAGGTCCTAACTTGCGCTCACTATCTGTAGGCAACTCTGTTAAAGACAAGTAGAAGGTGCCAAGTTCTCACTGTTCATTGAAATCCAAGCAGAAGTATTAAGACAAACAAAGTCAAAAGTTTCTAAAAGCTTATTTGCCTTAGAAATCATCAAAGCTAATTCTTTAATCATCCTGAACTGCCTGCTGAAGTCAGTGGGAGCCTTTTAAAATTGCTCTGTGCTTTGGACAAGGCCCTTAGGGCTGTCTCAGACACAAACGCAATTCTCATTGAGTGACATGAATTAACTCTGGTAGGTCATCTGTCTCTAATGCTGGCTCATGGTGTCTGAGTTCAGGAAGCAAAATTGACTTACGTGACAGCAAAGCACTGTTGGAAGGTGCAGGACATGAGAGGAGGCTTGAACAGAGGTCTCAGGGCATAAGGAGGTGGAATCTTGAAGGTCCCAGGTGTTGAGTCTGCTAGAAGCAATGGTACAACTGCTACCAACCTTAGGTGACGAAAAGGAGAGAGGGAGAAGAAGAGCGATTAGGGAAAACCTCAAAGGTTTTTTAGCCAAGGAAAATGTTTCTGCAAGAAAGGGCTACTACTTACAAGAGGAAAGAGACAGGTGATACGTCACCTCCATTGCTTTGTCCTTGCCTATGAATGATGGACAGAGTTGAGCCCATCCTATCAGTTCTCAGCTTTGGTTGGCAGCTGTCTGTCAGAGAATTTGTTAATGAAATGCAAATAATCATAGAATCATAGAATGGTAGTGTTGGAATGGTAGGGATGGATCATCTAGGATATCCTCCCTGCAGAAGTAGATCCCACCTAGATCAGGTCACACAGGAACGTGTCCAGGCAGGTTTTTAAACCTCCTGAGAAGGAGCCTCCACACTTTCCCTGTGCAACCTGGGCCAGGGCTGCCTCACCTCAACACTGAAATAGTTTTCCCTTATGTTTAAATGGAACTTTTTGTGTTCCAGCTTCATCCCATCACCCCTTGTCCTGTAACTGGACCCTACAAAAAATAAATTGCTGCCCCAACCTCCTGACACCCACCAGTGAGATATTTGTCAATATTAATGAGATCACCCATCAGTCTCCTCCAGACTAAACAGCTCCAGCTCCCACAGACTTTCCTCAGCAGGAAGATGCTCCAGTCCCCTGATCATCTTGCTGGCNTGAACCTCAGGAGGTTCCTCTGTGCCCAGCTCTCAGCCTGCCCAGCTCTCACTGAGTGGCAGCACAGTCTCTGGTGAATCAGCCAGTCCTCTCAGTTTGGTGCCATCAGGGAACTTGCTGAGGGTCCTTTTCTCCCTTCATCCAGGTGTTTGATGAAGTTGTTGAACAAGACTGGCCCCAGTACCCATCCCTGTGGAAAACAATGCTCCCAGGTTACAAACACTGTGATCCAAAGGGCCAAAAGAGGAACATCAATGTCAGGGAATCAAATCACACATTTCCTGAGAGCCCTAAAATCTGAAGTGGGTACTGAGCTCGTAAACATGTCAGCTTCTGTTCAGGCTTTTGTTCTATATATATGCAACTGGCAGAGCAGGACATATGCAAAGGTAGTGAAAATGGTGGTATAAAAGTAGGAATAAAATTACCTTTTCAGGTGCTTGAAAGGGAATTGTGGTCACATAGCTTATGTACATGGGATGAAGCCAGCTGCTTTCAGATGAGCTGTGGTAGAGGCTTCCTGGAGTCTAAAAAACCCTGTTTACGGTTTTCGTCTGAAAAACATAGAGGTAGAGTGCGCAAAGAAGAGATGAATTTGTTGTGGTTTATCTTGCCCTGGTTTCCATTTGATAAAACAATATTAAATTCTTAAGTCTCTATTTTGTCAATATAGGACTTGCCAACAGTTTTGTGTTGCCATCACAATTAGATCTCTGCAAGAGCAGAGAAGCTGATTTCTGCATTGAGACTGCAAATGTTCTATTACATCGCCTGTAAATGTTGATAAAAGGAAACATACACAATATTGAACAACCGTTTCCCCTTATCTTGGGAAATTTTGGTGCATTTTGATTATTTAGTTGTTTTCTGAAGATGCTTCTCGTGAAATGGGTCATGTAAACTATCTAGTAAATTCATATGTCACGTGGAAAACTGTTACATATAGGATATAGGTATTTTTATAGAGATATATGCACGAATGCACTCTTTTAAAACCATAAGTGGGTATTTTAATGTATTGATTTATTAAATTTGTATTTATTTGATGTTTACTGTGATGGTAAGGCCAAGGAGATATCTCCTGTTCCCATGCCTGGAGCAGTCTCAATGACATACACAAGACAACAATTAGCCCACAGGGATGATCATCCCTGACACATATGCACAGCTTTTGTTTCCAGATCCTGAGGAAAAGTGGTGTTCTGCATTGTATTGCATGCAATCTGGAGGACTGGAAGGGTGTCCAAGTGATGCTGGGGCTCTGTATCTCATGAGTTAACAGTGTACCATTTGCTTCAGCTTTCGGAGCAAAAGGTTTTGATGTGCAGTCTGTTTGTGATTTCTGCAGTTCAACATTTGCCATGTTGGATTATTGCAGGCATGTTGCTGTTTGCCCATTTGAAACCTTCCTGTGCTTATTTCTCTGCATCTGCCTTCTACAGCTCAGTGTCAGCCCCGAAACAGTCACATTGTCTCGTACGTACTGCAGAAGGCATCAAGTTTGCCTCTTTTATTCTGTTAAAGCTTTTGAGGGCTCCAGGCTTTCATTTCTGAAGATGTTTTGCAAACTCTGAGCATAGGAGGAGTGAAAGGATGAGCAATTCAGATCTTTTTCAAAGAGCTGCTTCCTAAACAAATAATGCAGGGGTCTCACTAGAGAAAAAAAAAAAAACAAGAAGCATCCCATTTATCAGAACAACACCTTTCAGAGGGTAGGGAAGAGAATAAAAGGCCTTTTAAGCCCTGTAATCTGGCGTTGTTTACCAAGCAGATGTAGGAGCACTTTCATAACATCCAAAAAATGGGAGACAACTCAGAAGACATGTTTGAAACTTGAAGAACAGAGGTTATAGCTGCGTATTTGTTGTTTCCTGCTACTCTGAGACATAGTTGAGACAAGTTCCTCTAGATGCACTCGAATAAGAAGGACTAGAAAGTCTACAGGTGATGTGGTATCCGTTCTCCTAATCTTTTGTTTCTGTCCCAAGTCTTTCCAACAAGTCTGCCAGTTTATACTTGCTGATAGCAAATTTGCAACCACTCCTGCCTTCACTGAGCTCTTCAGCTGTCACCAGAACAACGTGGGTGCCTTCTTCATTATTGGGTGCTGACCATAGATGAGAAGAAGACACAAGTCCCCAAGACACTCCTGATGGATGCATAACCTCAATGATGAAGCCTAATATTGTCCATCTCAAGGTCTAACAGTGTGGTCAATGAGTAAAAGGTGGATACCTTCAAAAACCAGCTTTCCTCATCCAAGACCAGCAGGTTCAGTCATGGTTGTGAGGTTTCCTTCTCTCACCACTGACCAAAGAGGGAAACTGTGCGTGGCTGTGCTCATGGAGATGGATCTTCACTTGGGATCTCAGTGCCCTTACTGGTTGGGCATGTGAACAAATGATGTGGGTGCACAGCATTACCCGTCTCAGGCTGAACTGGTTTCCACCTTCCAGGATGAAGAGCAACCTCTGGAGTGATACTGAACTGCATAACCTGACTTGTATTTCTACCTTCCTAGATGGTTTAAACCTTCGTAGAAGGTGATATTGAATTTGAACAAGGTGCTAGGAGGATGTTTTTGTTTTCCTCAGATGTCTATGTGTCTGCTCTGGGCAGAAGATCCCATTGCCCCTTGCTTTTCAGCCATCCTCCTTGATCTCCTTTTACTCTGCTGTGTCTGAGCATCCTCATTCCATTAGGTTTCTAGGAAGGCTGCAGGTCAGCAGCGAGCTGGAGCTGCCTTCCAAAGGCAACTTGCTGTCTTATGCTCTCTTTTACTCAATCCCTGGAGCAGGTTTCCGAGTGCTCAGCACAATAACCAACTTAGGGAGCTCAGTTTTTCCATGGAATTGAAAAAGCAGCTTTTCTGATGGCACCATATGCCTGACAGCTTATGTTGGCTGTGAGAGACAATGACTTAGTTTGCACACTTGAACCTCCCTGGGGTCATCCATGGGGCAGGAAATAGCACATCACAGTCTCTGCTGTGTTGCATGAGAATATTACTAAGCTTATTTTCTCAGTGTTTGGACTGTTGAAGGCAAAATACAGCAACAGTGGTAGTGCAGCGTAGTTCAGAGAAGCCAGATGATCCAACAGCCAGTGTCATTCCCCCTTCAGCTCTTCAGCTCAGGTAGTTGTCTTGCAGTGAGCATTTTGCAAGGAGAGAGTGTTCCCTCAGCACCTACTGATCTGTGTGAGGGTACCTAAGGTTTCCAAATAAGGAAGCTGCCAGAGTAAAGTATGATGGAAAAAGACTACAACAAAACAAAACCAGATATTTTTCTTTTGGCCCATTTCTGTGTGCTGGAGACTTGAGAGGATGAAGAACTGTTGTCACCAACAACTTGATCACTTATTTATTTGTTTTGCCTTGGCAAGATCCAGCTGAAAAGCTACTTTCATGTCATGGCACCTGAGATTCAGTTGTGGGAATGCTTTTTCAGAGAAAGACTCAAGTTACTGAAACGTTTGAAATAGAGACCTGGGTGAAAATAGAATTTAAGCAGAGAAGTGAGAGGTGAGAAATGATGTGTAGGTTCATATGGATGCAGGCTTTGGTACCTCTGGAAGTGTGTTACCATCTTTGATAAAACTCATGAGAAAACTAGGGAAATCAAGTTTAAAGGCTATTTAACCTCCATTTAAAGAGACATTTCTCAAAGAAACAACTGACAAGTCAAGACTTTATAATGATTTGTCCCAAAAGATGGAATAATAGACAAGGAAAAAGCTCCACTGGAAACTGGCGGAAGATGAAAGGACAATCTGTTGTCTGGCCTAAAAATAACCCCAGATGAGATCTAGACATATCTGTTGAGTTATGCCCACCTTGGACAGTGTCTGTCTTTCTGGCAGACACTGAGAATTTCATGGAGTTTTGTACTTGCCTTCTTTAAGACAAGAATCCCATTGGTGGGTTTGTGAAGGAGTTGTGGAGTGACAGTAATAGTAATTAGAGTATCAACAGATGAGTGCAGGAAGGATGCTGAAGTGGAAGCACACAGGTTGCTTACTTTTTAAGTTGAATTGCTGTAAAGGCAGTCAAAACCTCGGGCCTTGAAACAGAAAGAAACAATAGCCTCGAAGCTGCAATGCACTTGCACATCATTAGAGGTTATGTTAAAGGGAAATATAACCGAAGCTGTTGCTGAGTGAAAGCTACAGACAGAAATGATTAATGGAAATGTGTTGGCTTGGAACAGAGCATGCACAATCCTTAGGTGTTTAAGCCCTTCCTACCTTTTAATGTATAAAACCTTAGAATGCATCAGAGATTTACCTCCCATCTCCTAAGTGCTTAGATTTCTGTGTTTATCCAAACAGTGAATAATGTTCCAATGTCTTAATAGCAGGACAGAGCTGAATTACCATAAATTCAGCCTGGGCTCTGCCTAACAAACAGTGTTGTTGAAACACCATTTGTTTACGAGTTATTTGCATTCCTGTCTCTCATCGGTGAAATTGCCTCTGACCAGTCATTGCACCTTTCGCAAGAGTTACCCTCAGCGGTGGGGGGGAAACTGGAAAACTCTGCTGCCTTGGGATGGTTTCAAAACACAAATCGTTTCAGAAACTTACCTCTACCCCAAGAACAGCCTCCCAAGGCGGATGATGTAGCCTGAACCTTTCCCTGGTTGCTGCCTGACAGCCTCTGTGTTGCAGCCATCCCAAATAAACTGCGTCTCCAGGTGTGTCAGTCACCGTGGTAGAGGCAGAAACAAAACGGGCAGCTGTTTACACAAATGTTTTTGCAATGAAAATGTCATGTGTAATGCCTTGAAAAGTGCTCCTATGCTAATTGAAAAAAAAAACCAAAGTATTAAACTTCAGGGTCAGGCACGCAGAGTTAGGCTTGTTAAGTCTCATATATCCTGACTGCACTTTCCGGAGTGTTAGGCTCCCGCTAAGATCTTCCAGTGTGGGCTACACTTAAAGCATAGTAAGATTTAACAATCTCCCATGGAGGTACCCTAAGCATAATGTAACCAGGAGATCACAACGTATTTACATGCTGCAGTACAGCTCTATGAATAAGGCTGCTTCTTGATAAACAGAATTACGTTACATATACACCTTACATTTCTCTCTATTTCGTCTGTTTTTGCAGCTAAACAGTTTGCAACCTTTCTTTGTTGGGATCAAGTTGTTGTAGCTGTGCAATTATGCTGATTCGAAAGATGATTGCGTTGAAGTCTCTTCTGATGATAATCACCTGCCTTTTATTTAGGGGGCCATTCATCACAAAATACTTTCCAAATTGGTAGACAAAGTTATGCACGTGAATTTCTTTGCAACTCACAGAAGCACAAGTACCTCTGGAAAGGAATACACCAGTTGCTTAACAGTGCACAGCAGCAACAAAGAATTGAAAGAGAGTGAGAAAATGTGGGATGGTGGGGTTTTTTTGCTTAATATGACAAGACAGCCAATGCATATGGGAGTTTGTTTGCTGTAGAAGTGGTGCTTCAGCAGCCTCTGGTGTCTTGGGGAAAGCTGTTGTGTCCCCAAAACACTATCATCAGATGAGACCATGACACCTACAAAGGCTGATTTGACTTAAGTGGAAAAATAATCAGCTTTGGAAGAATCAGATGGACACATTTTGGGCTCTGCTATAGTGCAGTACGGCCCAGACCAAGAGTGAGCTGCTGGCATAATCTTGGTCTTTGCTGAAAGAGTGGCTTTTACCCCAAACCACTTCTGCCATGAGCTTTGTCTGTTCAATCCCACACTAGTAGAGTCAATGAGGAGCTTTGTAGGACTTTATCAGTCTTTGATAGGACTTGATCAGCCTGTCAGACATAAGGAAGCAGAGATGCTGGTAAAAAGATGGACATAGCATCATGGTTGTTTAGCCCAAAGCTGATAACTAGGACAAAATAAAGCTAGGGAAAAGATAAACACCTCAAATGTTACTATATTTATTTGAAGTGCAAAGATTTCCTCGATGGGAAAAAGGTTTTTGGAATAAGATTCATATCCTCTTTTCCCTTTCTTTTTTCTTACGCCAAGGTTAGACAAAAAGGCAATGTTTTTGCAAAAGCCACGCGGTTGTGGAGTTGTGTTTCCATAAGCAGCAAAATGAACTAAAGAAATCTTGCCTCACTGTGGTAGAAAGCCACCTGGCAGGTGGAGAACATACCTGCAGTTTCCCTTACAGCCCTGTCCCCCTGGCTCACTCAGCTCTATCTGCTCCAGTGCAAAAGCAGTTCTCTGAATTATTCCCATCTCCCGTGGAGGAGGCACAGATGGATGCTGCCATTGTACTTTAGTTTGTCACTCTAACAAGCACATCTGGAGGAGGGGAAAAAAAAAAAAACCACCAAAACTCAACCCTCTACAATAGAAGAAATAGCTCACATTCAACTCGCTTTCAAAAGCCTGCTTTGATGACAGATTTTCCCCAGCACATATGGGATGACTTTTCCTGTTTAATGACTTAAACGTTGTCAGACAGGTGCTGTCTGAAGCAACAAACCTGACTTTTCTGTGTCTGATGCACTTCTTTCTGCCAACAGGTCGTCACGGGGATGGCTCTTACTGGCCAGTGGACACCAACCTGATTGACAGGAGCAGTCTGAATGGTAAATACAGGCTCCATCTCACCATATTCGATAACGAAGTGCAGTTTTGGCACTTCTTCTTCTCTTACTGCTCTCTCGCTCCTCTCTCTCGTGGTTTAGAAGCTGCCCACAGGTCACACGCTCTCTGTTTTTGCAGGGAAGAGTTATCTCTGCTGTTAAAAATCCCATCTATTGTACAAAATATCTGCTGCAAACCAAACAGTGGTTCTAACCAGAAACATTAACAAAAAATAAGGTCAGGACACCATATATTCTGCCTTGGCATTCTTAAAGCTGTTTCCCTAACTACACATCAGATTTCCAGCTGTCTCAGCACTCCCAAAGGCATTTTGCTGGGTATGATCATTCTATCAGAAGAGATGCTTTAGATATATCTCAGATATATAAGTATAGATATAGATATAGAGATATAGAGAGAGACAGGCCTCTAAAAAAATAACAGCTCAGAAAGAATTGTAACATTCATTTTATGTTATTATATCCCAATTTAAGCTTTCTGCAGAAAAAAATGTTCAATTAATCCTACCCTAAAACAGGAAGAAATATGAGGAAACCCCGTGGATTAACCAAAAATAATTGAATTTAATCAGTGGCAACTGGGGTGTAGATACCCTAACCTCTTACTCCTGACCTTGTATCTGTTACATTGCCATCTCATAGTATTGACTGAAACAGCAGACGAGATTCCCTCGAATGTGGTGTGGAGTGAGGTTAGAAAGAAAAAAGTAATCATGAGGCACATAGCTGATTAACTCATGCGGAATATTGTCCTCAGCCAAGATAAGGAGGGAAGGGAATATTTTGTTAACTTTTCTGTCCTGCTTTGCTGCAGCCAACACTCCACTGTTTCAAGCACTTCTGCTTGCCACAGTGCTTCTTCATAACTACAGGACAATTGTCTTTGGAGAAGCAAAGAGAGCTTCCAAGGTCTGCATGAGAGGAGAGAAAGAGGGAGAGAGAAAAAGTTTTTTTCCTTGACAGTTGCTGTATTTTATGTGATATACTCCTTCAATGCCTTTTACTCAGCACGGATGTGTAAAAGAAGCCAAACACACAGGTCTCTGGGATTAATGCACTAGACAATCATAATGCTGAAAGGATGGCACTGCCTTATTCATCTGCTCGAATAAAAAGGGCTATGAGGAGATGGCAAATTATTTAAATAGCATAATTAGTTAAGTAAAGAAAGGATATTAGGTCAGAAAATCAAGGCAGAGCATTACAATTAAATTAAATCTATTGCTAACTGAAACAGTTATTTGGAAAGGTTTGCCCTTTCATTTTTTTTCCATTTACATTCAGTTGTACTAAAGACAAAATGAAATCCCAGCCAAGTGTTGCTTGGTTTAGAAGTGGGAGGTTGTGTGGATGAAGCCACGTGAAAAACCATTGAGTTACTTTTCTTGCGACACCTCGGATGTGCTATAGCACAGCTCTTCCTTTGGCATCCCACTGCAGCGAGTATTTCGTTTTCCTCCAATATTAGATGGAAAGATACTTGGGGGTTTTGTGAGTTTTTCATCTTCTAGGATGCCTGTAAGATCTCCTTAGCAGACACAGCATAAAGGTTTTGTGCAAGTGTTCCTACTGTATGGCCCAATGCTGTGTAAACAAGCAAGATTATACAGATCGTGCTGTTCCCAGTGCAATGGAGAAAATGCTGTGGAAAGCAAGGGACCGTGGTTGAAGTCATTTTAACTGGGATTTTACACCAAGAAATGATGGTATTTTTCAGTCCCAGTCTTGCTACTGCTTCACCGAAACCAAGCAGGTCATCACTGGAGAAGACTGAGGATTTAACATGCTCAGGTGTTGCACGGGGATTTGGTCAGCTTGGCAATAAGTGAAATACAACGTGGTGTAAGAGTGACTGTGGGCTGAATGCAGAACTGGCAAATGCTGATACACAAGATATGTATTTCCCTGTCAATACAGAGAAAGACTATATGAGTCACTAAGAAAAAAGAAAAAAATCATCGTGCCCATGGTTCCATTTTCAGCTGGTAACAGCAAAATGGAGCTGAGAGTTATTGACTCCCAAGATCGGGTTATTAACACCCAGAAAATGAAAAGTTGTTACAGCTTAAATGTTTTCCTGATCGATGCACCACTGAAACGCAGCGAGACGTAAATTCCAGCTCTTTATGGCACCCTTCTGCACCCTCCATCTGCTTTTCCAGAGGAATTAATGCCACCTCAAAGACTTCACATGGCTTATTTTACAGGTGGCTCCTAGAGAGGAGGAGAGAGATTCTCAGCTGGCTTGAGAGTTGGGCAGAGAGAAACCTCATGCTGTTCAACAAGGGGAAGTGCAGAGTCCTGTAATATGGGAAGGAACAACCCTATGCACCAGCACAGGCTGGGGGTGACCTGCTGGAGAGCAGCTCTGCGCAGACAGACCTGGCACTGCTGGCTGATAATAAACTGACCATGAGCAGCAACGTGCCCTCGTGGGCAAGAAGCCAATGGCAGCCTGGGGGCAGCAAGCAGAGTGTGGGCAGCAGGG
>WBNH01010625.1:51482-75817 GCA_013401255.1 Urocolius indicus
AGCTGGAACACAAAAAGTTCCCTTTAAACATAAGGACAAACTGTTTCAGTGTAAGGGTGAGGGAGCCCTGGCCCAGGCTGCCCAGGGAGGGCGTGGAGGCTCCTTCCTTGGAGCTCTTCAAGACCTGCCTGGACACGCTCCTGTGTGACCTGATCTAAGTGGGAGATGCTTCTGCAGGGGAGGTTGGACTGGATGGTCTCTAAAGGTCCCTTCCCACCCCACCATTCTGTGATTCTGTGATTCTATGAAAATCCATCACTAACCACCTCCTCTCTCTCTGTATTCTCTCAGAACCCCCCATTGGGCAAATGCACCCACCCCACGGCAGCGTCACCCCACAGAAGAACAGCAACCTCCTCGTCATCATCGTCGTCACCGTGGGCGTCATCACGGTGGTGGTGGTGGCAGTGGTGGCTGTCATCTGCACCCGACGCTCCTCGGCACAGCAGAGGAAGTAAGTTCTCAGGTCGTAGGGTAGCAGGGAAAGGCAGTGATGCTCAGCTTCAAAATTGATATGGGCAATAACATTCCTGTATTTTGGGGCTCAATCTTTTGTTTTTGGAGATGTCACTCACTACTGGTGAGTGGAGAATATCCCTTGTAATCACAGGCTGCAGAGTAAACCATAGAGAATAAGTACCCCTGACATGGCAAGGCTTGAAAAATAACTCTGTCACGCACAGCTCTCCTTTGTTTGTATTGCCAAGTATAATTCAGGCACAGGAAGGAATCAATGCCATTGATTTAAAGGGAAAAAAAAAAATAAAAACCCTGTGTTTGCCTGTGGCTGGTGATGCTCAGACTTTTTGACTCTGCAGCCCTGCATCTGCACAGCTGAGAAACACAGACAGTCCTGCTCACTTGCTAACCTTTGGGAGGACTTTATCCTGTCCAGACAGTCTGTCTCCAAAAGCCATCCAGTTAAAAGCATCTAGAAATATTTCTTCAGGTAATTCTCATATACTTGAGAGGAAAAAAAAAAAACAAAAACCACAAAAAACCCAAGCCAGCAAACAGTCTGTAGAAAATGACAGGGACAAAGTCTCTATGATTCCCTCCAAAGAGCCACAGCATAAACCACAAAGCTTCCTTAGGTTTTCATGAGAAATCAGAAGAGGAGTCAATGGGTTTGAAACAGAGCCGGGTTTGATGCATTTAATGAGCTGAAAATTATTGTACTATTAGTTCACTATTAATTTGTTATAATATTATACTTTTGTGAAAGATTGGGCATGATAAAGTGAAGATTAATGACAGTTTGCCCACCAGAATGGTATAAATGCTTGCACAGGCTAGACGTTACACTGATTCACACTGGTGCTTAAAAAAGGGTGGCACGATGAAAGAAAGCATGGTCAGGGAACCAAATAGCTCACAGGTTTGCTGCAGTCAAGCTTTGGGCTGGTCCAGGATGGACAGATGGCAGCTTATAGTGTTTTAAAGTCACTGGGGCAAGTGAATTCTGTCAAGGCAGATAATGGAGGGTAGGTTTTTTAAATAAGAAGGTTCTCGTTTAGGCAGAAGAGTAAAGGCTTGTGCTTTTAGAAGTGCTGGGGTAGTTGAATGATGAACTGATTTGAAAATCTGCTTCTATTGTGAGTCTGAGCATCTGAAAATCAGGCCATCATCTGAAGGCAATGGAAAGCTTTCTGTTGAGTGAGTTTGGTGAATCAAGGCTAAAAGCTCTTGTGAGTTTGTAACAGGGAAAAGGGGATTACAAGAGAAAGCAACAAACAGATTAATCTGTCCAGAATTGGATGTAAAAAATTAAATATCCAAGTTTGAATAAATCATCCTTGACCTCCTCTGTAGCCCCTGGGGAAGAGCAGGAGCCTTCAAAGAATCATTCGTCTTATCCCAAGACATCAGAAGAAGTGCCATTTGAAGGTGCTTCTTGCTATCCATTGATTAAAAATAAAAAGTGTGAAGCTGGATGACGTGGATTTGCAGTTTAACTTCTAAATGCCTGTTCTGTGGTCAGGTGAATCTCACTCAAGTTGCCTTATATGAACTGTTTCTGCACAACTGAGTTAAAAATTAGGCAATGAAAATTTAACAATGATCTTCAATTTAGCAAAAAAAAAAGCGAAAATAACTACCCTGAATTTACTCAGCACACAGGTTGTTGTTGGGAATTGCTTTGTTTCTGACCTACCTGGAGAGATGCACACTGTAGCACAAGGAGTTTAGATTCTGGCTTTAATTGGCAGCTGGTTATTGGTTTAAAATCACCGATTAAGTGCTGAACAAAAGGACTGCAGTAAGGGTAAAGGCCAAGTCTCGTTGGATAATGCACGTGTCCTTCCCCAGAGCAAAAACTTGCAGGTGATGGAATAATCTCCTGTAAGCCTTCAGTGGAGGAAAGTCATATTTCTTAAGTTAATTAAAACTTGACTGAACAAAGCACAATAAAGCATATTATACAGAACAACCTGATACTGACCTAGGTGGCTTAGTAAGTGTTTTCTGTCTCTGCCACCTAGGGAAGAATGAAATATCAGCCTTACAAACCCTGTGACACCAGTAAAAAATAAGATGGGGAAAATTTGAGTAAAGATTCAGGTGCAATAACTTACTCGGTTGTGCGTAAGGTGAACGTATGGCTCCTGTAGTAGTGGAGATTCATAACCCCACCAGAATTACACCTTTGGCAGCACAAGCTCCTCACTGCTTTGCACAGGCAGTGCCTGCTGATGTGGTGCCAGGGAAGGTGGATGATGGGACCACCATCACTCCATCAGCTCCATCCTTCACTGCTCTCCTGGTCCAGGAAGGTCAGTTCAGAGTTTAGGCTTTGAGAAGACAAATGCCAGTAGAGTCTTTAAAATAAGGGTAAAATTCCCCTTCTTACAGCATACACCCAAAGCGCAGGCCTTGTATCCTCTGGAATATTTTTTTTAAGGCTTCAGATTGTAACAAAAACATTTAATATGCCAGAACAATTAGCCTATGGACTGATAATGTGTAGTGGTTGTAACAAGGTTATGACTACCACAGGAGAAAAGGTGAGAGTAGACGTGTAGTCCAAGCCTGGTAGGTATATATTTATATATATATATATATATTTATATATTTAAGGCATTAAAAATGAGGAACAGCCTTGAACAAGTACCCAACCAATTAGTATGCTGAGTAGGGGAGTGATGTAAAAAGAAGCTGAAGAAAACCCAACCCAACCCAGCTAAGAGTAATTTAAGTCCTATATAAGTAATAGAGATGTGTCAGTATACATTTGAGAAGGCTCGGGGGAGGCATTACCGAAAGCGTAATCAAACTCAAACTAACAGGGAATGAGTTGGCAGCCACTAAAGAGCCTCCATATTTCACTGCTGTGCTCCCTGGAGATGCTGTCGGTTTTCTACGTGCCCTCTGTGGTGGGGCAGCTCATTATCTGTGGCCTCTGCCCTATCACTTGCACAGAAGGAGGGAGGCTGGATCTTACCATAGGAGAGAGGACCAGAAAGCCAGATGATAGGAGAGACAGGTACTGTTTTCAGCTTTTCAGACTGGCAGGAAATACAGAGGCCGAAATAAAATCACATTTTTGTCTGTAAACTTGGTGAAAGTGTTCTGGAAAAATAATTAGTTTTGTTTTGGGTCTTTTTTGTGTTTGTGTGTATAAAGGACCTCTATACCAGTCGAATTTCCAAAAGGCAAAGTGCATGTTTTTTGCCAGGTTAGGAGCAAAGAGCAGGAAGGATATTTGAGGTGAAGTAATGTTCACATTTGCTGCTGAGTATCTTCAAAGTGCTTTGCAAGCAGCAGTGCAAGAGGCTCAGCATTTGTCAGAGAGATGGTCATGGCTTATGGGGCCATTGCTCCTGTGTGCTGCCTCCAAAAGTGTCGCTGCTCCATGAGGGACCAGAACTGGATGGTTGCCCATCTTGGTTTTTTTTTCCTTTCCCCACAGGAGAACAGTTTATTTCTGGGCTCTGCAGATAAAGATATCTCCAATTGTTGTTAAAAAAAAATCAACTAGTCTGAGTGGTTATAACCTTGTTTTCTCTGGGGTAAAGTAACTGTAAAATGAAGGCAATGAAGAGTAATCTCACTCTGGAGTGTTTGAAAAATTGTCCTCTGTAGCACATGTGTGCTCTGAGAAGCTCTATGGGTGTGCTGTGCAAGGGCTGGAGCCACTGCCCGGGTGATGTGTGCTGGAAAACAGAGAAATAAACAAGAAAGGGCTTCCTCTCCAGTAGTTTTATTTATGTGGAAAGTACAGCTTAAGTTCTGCTATCATTGTTCAAGTTTACGTGAGCATAATATATAGTTTAAGGGCAGAGCTGAAACCTAGTTTTGTGTTTATCCTTAGGAAAAAAAAAAAAAAATATATAATCATGATGAGGTCACTGGATGCATTTCATCTGGTAAAATAATCGAACAGCAACAGAAATGCTGCCATCTGAGGTCCATTTTTCAATTCCAAACTCCTCGCCTTCCCAGTCCTTGTTCCAGTTATAAAATGGGTAATGGACTGAATTTCAGTCCCACTGTAAATCTCGACACACGCTTCCAAAGCATCAGTTTCCCTCGCTGTGGACAAGGTTTGAAGCTGATGTTGAAGCTCTTAGGACTGTCTTCTATAGACATGATGTTCTTGTCTGGTGCAGCAAAGATCCTGCCTCCTCCTGAACTTGAATCTCCAGAAGCGGAACCTCAGCTTCTGTGTTGCATAAACAAAACGTTCCTGGGGAGGATTTATCATCACCTGTTGTTGAAAAACCTTTTCATGTGCACCCCTGGCTTTGATTCGGTTTGGTACTCGTGGGCTGTCAGAACATCAATAATTTGTGAGGAGAAACAATGCAAACCAAGCTAGACCAGGACATATATTTTTAAATGATACCATTGCTGTGGTGGTTTGGTAGTTATGGTTGGAATGACACATTCATTACAACCCCTTGTTTTGAGCTGTGTATGAAATTACTCTGGGGCTGAAATTTCTCTTGCAGAGCTCAAGCCAGGAGAAATGAATTATTTCCAATTGAAAACGACACACACACACACAAAATAAGGTGCTGTATCCCAAAGTGAAGAAAGTAATTTCTTGTTTAGAACCAAAATTACGGCCTTGTTTTGAATGAGACAGGAGGAACAACTTTATTTTGTAACTTCAGGCAGGTTATACATTAGAGCTTGAGTGAAAGTGCTCGTAATTATTCTCATAGGTGTTAATCAGGACGGTACTAGGGTCTGTGCAAGAAAGTATTAAAGGGCTGTCTTTAATCCATATTCTTTATTCCTGCTGTTTGAAATACTATTGTTTTAAATTATGAAGTTTTGGCAATTAGCAAGTAACAGACTGAACACAGGAAATAATTTCAGCCACAAGCCAACACTCTTACTTCTTGTGGGCTATAAACAAAAATCTCTGCACAAGCCCAGCCTCATCCCCTCCACCAGAGGACCATACAATTGCTTTGGCTGGAAAAGAGCTTTAAGCTCATCAAGTCCAGCCTTTGTCATAGAATCATAGAATCATTTCAGCTGACAGAGAGCTTTAAGCTCATGGAGTGCAGCCTTTGTCCCAGCCCTATCAACCATTTCCTAGCCCTAGACCATTTTCCTCAGGTGACTCCATCTTTTGATCCCTGAAGCGCTTTTGGAGTACCGACCAGTCCAAGAACCTACAACAATTTGTGCCTTCAAGAGTGGCAATTTGAGGACTGGGATATTTTTGCTGAAGTGGAATGTCATTGCCATCAGCTTCTGGGGATGAGTTACGGCTGTGCCCTCAGTGACATTTCAAATTACAGGATGTGTTTGTTCTTTCTCTTGAAAGCAAAATATAACACAGATCTCTTGCTTTCCAGACCAGGCTAAGAAAATGTAGCAACAAACAGGAATTGATTCAAACTGCCCAGTGGGGTTGTGGAGGCTCCTTCCTTGGAGGGCTTCAAGATCTGCCTGGACACGTTCCTGTGTGACATGATCTAGATGAACCTGCTTCTGCAGGGTGGTTGGACTGTATGGTCTCTAAAAGTCCCTTCCAACCCCTACCATTCTGTGATCTATGGAACAGTTGGAGTTTCTTCAAATTTAGATTTTCCTAAAGCTTTTAATTTTTGTTTGTGGTTGTGGTTTTTTTTTCTTTTCCTGGGAAAATCACCCCACACCACCTTTCACCATACTACACACATACTACCCGCAGTGTGTGGTGGGAAGGGCAGTGCTCTGAGCACACCTACACTGACGATGTGAGCCATTGCGAGCCCTGCTGAGGCCAGGAGGACGTTTTGCATTGCTTTCTGTGGGCTCAGGGAAGGGCCTTCCCTTCAGGAGATGCACTGTGGTGTTTTGGGGTGAACACAGGATGAGAGTTATGAGTATCTGAGAGCACCCAGTGCCCTTGGAAACCGAGATTTTCTCCTTTTTGTTACCTAAAAGTGCACACGGATTTGAAAACGTTTGCCTGAAGCTTTTTGTGTATTGCAAATATTTCTACTTTTCCACTTGGAACAGCAATACAGCAATATTGCTTTCATAAAGTACTTTGGGATGTACAAAGGGAAAAAAAAACAAAAGTAAAAGTACTTTTGGATCATTGAGAGAAAAAAAAGAAAACCCTCACAATAACCACAGAAAAAGCGTGCTTTCAGAGTTATTTAAATTGATATATTTCTGATAAGGCTTTCTCTACAGCTGTACATTAGAGCTCCACTTTTAAGGAGTGCATCTTCTCTTGAGAATAGAGTAAAAAACATGCATTCTGTTACAAATAGCCTGTGTTTATGAGGGGAGGTAGAAGTCAGAGAGCAGCAGAGCAGTGCCATCATCCCCTGGTGACACGAGTGCTCACTGGCATGAGAGCATACTGTAATACCTGTGCATAAAGACTTAATGTTGCTCTGGGAAATGCCAGCCTGGATTTCTGAGCTTTTCTGTAACAAAACTACTGCTCCAATGTACATTAAAGAAATGCAACATAAGCTGCACATAGTCAGGGAAGGTGTAAGGTGTGCATAACTTGGCAGAAGTGAGCTCAGTAGTTTTCAGTCCCAGTTTTTTAGAAGCAGGCACTCCACAAGTGCTTCTCTTCCTGATATGATGTCAGACACTTCCCTTCTCTTCCAGGAAGAGTAGTTTTATCCAATTTCTGCATCAAGGGGTGCAAAAAAAATGACCCGCTCTTCTCAGGACAATCCCTGGAGCAGACTCCAGGAAGTATAGGACCACAGCAAGATAACTGCTATCTTTTGAAGGACACGGCCAGAGGAGTGCCTTAGAAAGACACCAATGAGAAGACATCACTTTTTTTGGTCTTAGAAAGGAGAAAAATGTTCTTATGTGACAGTTTTGATCTTTCTTTGCTGCAGGAAACGTGCAACCCACAGCGCTGGTAAAAGGAAGGGCAGCCAGAAGGATCTGAGACCCCCGGATCTGTGGATACATCATGAGGAGATGGAAATGAAGAACATTGAGAAGCCAACGGTCTCAGACCCTGCAGGAAGGGATTCTCCAATACAGAGCTGCCAAGACATCACCCCTGTCAGCCACAGCCAGTCGGAAACACAGCTGGGCAGCAAGAGCACCCCACAGCCTGGTGAGGGCTCCAAGGGTAGGAGAGAAAGGAATTGCCTGGATCACATACAATGATAGGATTAGTAGAATCATAGAATGGTTTCAGCTGCCAGAGACCTTTAAGCTCATGGAGTGCAGCCTCTGTCCCAGCCCTATCAACCACCAGCCCATTGCCCTCAGGGCAACACCCACTGGGCTCTGAAACCCCTCCAGGGATGGTGACTCCAGCACCTCCCTGGGCAGCCCCTTCCAATGCCTGACAGCCCTGTCAACACAGAAATTCCTCCTCACATCCAGCCTGAACCTCCCCTGGGGCAACTTGAGGCTGTTTCCTCTTGTTCTGTTGCTTGTCACTGGGGAGAACAGACCCACCCCCACCTGGCTGCAGCTGCCTTTCAGGTAGTTGTAGGGAGTGAGAAGGTCTCCCCTCAGCCTTCTTTTCTCCAGGCTCAACAGCCCCACATCCCTCAGCCCTTCCTCACAGCAGACGTGCTCCAAATCCTTTCCCAGCTTGGCAGCTGCCTCTGGATCCTCTCCAGCACCTCCGTGTCCTTCTTGTAGAGAGGGGCTCAGACCTGGGCACAGTATTGGAGGTGCAGCCTCCCCAAAGCCCAGTCCAGGGCACTGATCAGCTCCCTGCTCCTGCTGACAACACTGTTCCTGATGCTGGCCAGGATGCCCTTGGCCTTCTTGCCCAGCTGGGCACGCTGCTGGCTCCTGTTCAGCCGCTGCCACCCAACAGTGCCAGGTCCCTCTGTGCCTGGCAGCTTCCAGCCACTCCTCCCCAGCCCTGGAGCTGCTGGGGGTTGTTGTGGCCCAAGCGCTGGCCCCGGTACTTGGCCTTATTGACACTCATGGCATTGGATTTGGCCCAGCCATCCAGCTTGTCTGGATCTCTCTGTAGAGCTTCCCTATCCTCAAGAAGATTGTACACTTCCACCCAGCTTGGTGTTATCTCCAAACTTACAAAGGGTACACTTGTAGATTTGGGGAAATCAGAGTCATAGAATGGTTTGGCTCAGAAGGGACATTTAAAGGTCATATAGTCCAACTTCATCCCACATACTCCAGTGTTTTCTTTTTCTTCACCACCTACATGTAAATTTTCTTTAAATTAATTTGACATAGGTCGTTAGTGACCTTTGCTCAGCAAGTGGAGTGTCTAACAGAGGGTAAAGCTTAGCAAGATCCAGGAGGAGATGGGAAGAATGGGCAGCTCTGCTATGGATGCTGAGAGAGATGTCCCCAGATGTTTTTTGCAGTGCTTTCAGATTAGGTGAAAACCCATCAGTTTTGAATTTTTTTACACCATTCTAATATTCTTTTAAGTTCAGAAATTCAACTGGAAGTGAAATGTTGTTAAATCTATGTGTCATAATAAGAATGAAGGGGACATGGGAAAAAAGAAATGAAGAGTAGAGCAGGAGGAGAACATGATCAGGAAGAAGGTGTGCAGGATCACCAGAAGCAGAATTTGGGCCAGGAAGACTGAGAAAACTCATTGCTTGTGGATAGTGGAGTGGAATAATCCCAGAGTTATCAGCTGGGGCTGTAAATAATTCAGGTGACTTTTTCAGATGCCTCTGCAGCTCCCATTCTTTCAGAGCAAGGAAAGTTAGAAAGGAGCAGTTTTCACGTTTCTAAATGGCTCCAGCTGTCTTTGTCTGATGATGTGATTTGGGATGATCATTTATGGTTGAGAAGATAATTGTGAAAAGGGTTTCTCTTGGGTTTATTGCAAAGGTCTCTGTTAAATTAGATATTGGGAAAACATAACCAGAAGATGCCCTCTGCCTAAACAGATTGCTGATGATCAGGAGAACTGATCCGGGGCCCAGAGAGATCAATGAGAGAGCTTGCAATCGAGTGCATGGTGGGAAGTCATCACAGCATTTGAGCAAGTTAATGACAAAAGCTGGGCTAGATATTTTATGTGAAAATGCCCTGGCCTGTAAATAAATGCTTTTATGTTTCTTCTCATTCTGTGCTGCACAGTTCAGAAATACCATCCCTGGCTTTTTCCATAGCAATTAGGTCTTTGAATGGCTGTCAATAGAGGACTTGGCATTTCAGTCTTGCAATTCAGAGAAGAGTGATTTGGCCAAAAAAAAAAGTGTTCTTTTCAGGCAAATCTTCTCTTTCTTCTATTTTTTTTTAAAGATGATGTGTTTGCTTGGGTACATCAGAGATGAATAGTCTGAGTGGGTATTAAGCTTACCTGTATGACAGCATTAAAATGATTCCATCTGTGGTTTATTAAAATAGCAAAAGTAACATAAATATAAGGTTTGTGTGAGGCAAGGTATGAAGAGAGAAATAGAGCTTTTATTCCTTTGCAATTCAAACCACCAAATACCCAGTTTCAAGCACACTTTCCCTCTGACAAGTGTGTTCTCTAGGTTTTTTTGAATGTTTGAAATATCCTCTACTGATGTGACTAAATTAGAGTGCCTGTGGTTCAATACCTAAACAGAATATCTCGTTTCTGTAGTTGCTAGGACAGTTTTTAATTGGATTGGACATTAGGCAGTGTGCCTCAGCTCTCTGTTTGAGATGTTCCCCTCAAAGAAGGGAAAGATCCAAAGACAATTTTACCTTGCTATGCTTTCTGTAGAAAAAAAACCCAAGATGCACAGGCTGAAAGAGCCACTATGAGTTACTGGACATCCAGGACATAGGACTTCATGGAATCTCACAAGGAAGGTTGTTTTCATCCTTCAGATATATTCCAAAGATGAACTTTTGGCTGTTGGGTTTATTAAGCACCTGAATTTATGACTTCTTTTTTCTTTTAGCCTTGCTACTTGAATTCCAAAGTAAGTTGATAACGGGGAAGTTACAAGAAAAATGTCATATTTTTATGCAGTGAATGGGATTTTCCAAAGAAAATGGATATCTTCATATCCATTTAGATACCTAAATTCTCACACAAAACAAATGCAAAGAGCAGTTTAATTCAGAAAGGGCAGCCAAACTAGTCTGGTCAGCTCTTTGCAGGTGATGGTATTTAACAGTTAAAAAAAAAAAAAAACTATTGATCTTTCTGCTGGACACAGGATGAAGAGAAACATTCATTTACAACATTTTCCACTGAGTTGCTGTTGTTTTTTCAGCAGGTCCTGAGACAGAAGATGTTGGGAGCAGCATGTCCACGTTAGAGCGTTCACTTGCTGCCCGCAGAGCCACCCGTGCCAAGCTCATGATCCCCATGGACTCCCAGCCAAACAACCCTTGTGAGTACCAGGACCTTTCCCTAGCCCCATTCTGCACCTCAAGCCATACTTACTCCTTTGAAGATCTCATCTGATCTTTCAAATATGACCTAACTGTGTCTCAGGAAGTTAAACAGAGTCAGTAATGTTTTCTTCATCTAAAATACCCCAATAACTGCCAGGATGCTTGACAGGGCTTCACAAGGCATTCATGGAAAAACTGCAGAGAGAGAATTCAGAAGTCATATTTCTGTTAGACTCAGGCCAGGTTAAGCCTAAAAACTCATGATTTCTGTTTTTACTGATGGACAGTGCTGGATAAATCTCTCTGTCTCCCTACTATGAAACTTTTAAAACAGGGGAAAGAGTCCAAGCTACCAGACAGAGGCTTTGCAACACATACACACATAAATAGTGATATTATTAGTATCAGTAATTGCAATCAGATGACATTGTCAAGGTTTCTGCTACGCTTTCTTTTGTCTGCCTTAGGAAGCCACTCCACTACATGTTCATTTAATAAGAAACTCTTTTATAAAACTAAGTAAATGAGGAGAAGAGGTATTTTCAGTAGCTGTTAAATTTTGGCAACCACAGAGTGTTTATCATTGAGTGAATTTCATAGCTGAAGTGAACCTTTTTTTCATAGCAGCAAAGTACACAAGAAAGACAGGAAAGTTTGAAAGCATTAGATAGGTTCTTATATCATGCAGATTCTGAAGTGACATTGTTTCACATCTGAGTAAAGGACAAGGATGAGAACCTGCAGGCACCGGAGAGAAAGTTTGGCACTGACAAAGCTCCTGGTGGAGGATGAGACTTTGGATCTCCACCTTTCCTCTGATCAGTCTCTTGGAAGTCTGGAAGTTCTACCTTTGACATCACAAAACAGGTCCAGTTAAAAATCTTTAGGAATTGGTACATCTGTGTAAACAGTCCAAGTTAAGAAAAAAAAAGTGAGGCACTTTTTACAAGGACATATAGGGACAGGACAAGAAGTGATGGCTTTAAACTGACAGAGAGGAGATTTAGATGAGATCTGAGGGTAAAGTTCTTCCCTGTGAGGGTGGTGAGGTCCTGGCACAGGCTGCCCAGAGAGGCTGTGGCTGTCCCATCCCTGGCAGTGTCCAAGGGCAGGTTGGATGAGGCTTGGAGCAACCTGGGCTAGTGAAAGGTGTCTCTACCCATGGCAAGGGGCTGAAACCACATGAGATTTAAGGTATCTTACAGCCCACATCATTCTGTGATGCTGTGATTAAATCTATTTCATCACAAAACTTCTTTTATCTATGATGGTTAGATGTAGGTGCCTATTTGTAGGTTCCTTTGTGGAAGGGCACATCACAAATTATATAGAAGGAACCGAATGACAGAGATAACTTCTCATGGCTTTGTTCAGTAAATTACTTAGCAGGAGTCAATATTGGTTCCCTTAAATTGTGCTCATTATGAGTGCAATTCTGGTCATGCTGCTCAGCCTCAATACCCAGCCCTTATAAAGATAAACCACAGGTGGCCATGGAAAGACTGAGTTCCTTTTCTTCACACCTTGGGAATGGAGATATCACCATATTTCAGCCTCCACTCTCTTTGTGATCTGGAGGACATATCTTTGTTTTGAGGCAGAGAAAGCTCTTACGCCAGTTATCTGGGCCCTGCGAAATATCATAGAATCATAGAATCACACAATGATAGGGTTGGAAGGGACCTTTAGAGCTCATCCAGTCCAACCCCTCTACAAAAGCAGCTCCCACCTAGATCAGGTCACACAGGAACGTGTCCAGGCAGGTCTTGAAGCCCTCCAAGGAAGGAGCCTCCACACCCTCCCTGTGCAGCCTGGGCCAGGGCTCCATCACCTCACAAGGAAAGAGTTTCTTCTTATGTTTGAATGGAATTGTTTGTGTTCCAGCTTCATCCCATCACCCCTTGTCTTGTTGCTAGATACCACAGAAATAATGTGTTGCCCCAACCACCTGACACCCACCATTGAGATATTTGTCGATATTAATGAGATTCCCCCTCAGTCTCCTCCAGACTAAACAGCCCCAGGTGTCACAACCTTTCCTCAGAAGGAAGATGCTCCAGTCCCCTCAACATTTTGATGACCCTGCACTGGCCTGTCTGCAGCAGTTCCCTGTCCCTCTGCAGCTGGGGAGCCCAGAACTGGACACAGGACTCCAGATGAGGCCTCAGCAGGGCAGAGTAGAGGGAGAGAAGAACATCCCTGGACCTGCTGGCTACACTCTTCTTGATGCATCCCAGGATGCCCAATATTCCCATCATCTGACCACACTAAATCTCACAATCAGGCAATTTGCCCTTTTCTTCAGTGGGATTCCACCTGGGTTGAAGGAGGGCAACAGTCCAAGGAAATGGGTAGACTTGGAGCATAGTAAGCAAAATCAGAACCAAATCAATTGCAATTACGATGGGTCAATGGCAGCATCAGTTAAGTAAAAGTCAAGTTAACACTGTTCCATAGAGCACAGATGAAAGTGCCTTTACACTTGAGTAGTTTTTTCAGCCAAATGATGCACTTTGATGAGAGATGCCCTCTTTTCTATGTATATCTATTTTCAACGGTGTGAATCTAACCCGCAGCGACAGCGTATTACGATTGTTTGCAAATAATTAAACTCAGATTTATAGAAGTCTTATTTGTACTTTTGTGCAGGCTGTGTTATGCCAAATATAAGGGTTTTTTTTTTTCCCCCAGAAGATAAAATTGAGACTTTGTCAGATTAGATGTTTTAATTAATTTCTCTCCGTTTGCCTGATGCTGAAAGTGTCAGCAGCGAGCAATTAAACAGATTGATTCTTCAGCATTGCAATTCTGAAGCAAAAACCACATACTCTTAATTGTTAAATGCCAAATTTGGAAGTATTCACGCTCATCTCAATAATCAGTATTTGCAGTCTTTGAGGACGAGCATACTCTGCAACACGCTTTTGCTTTCTGAAGTGGAAGGAACGTAGACCAGATAAATTTGATAAGGTTTTAGTGATATCTTTGATGGCTCTAATGCAGCTGAAATACAGGCAACCACAGGTACCAAGGCTGTTGTGTGGAGAGGAGTGTTTACAGAGAAAACTAAGTGTGAAAGCCTTTACAAGGTATCATATTCGAGGACTGTAGCTGCGATTCATCTGTTTTCAGGTTGTGTTATTTCCTTATGGAAGAGGAGAAACAAGATGCTCACGGAGTAAATCAGTTTCGAGAGTTTTCTGCTGTTTTGCAGGGAGGGCTTTTTTTTTTTCTTCTCCAATTCACTCCCCCTCCCTAAAACTGCAGAAAATCACAACCATTTCTCTTTGGTTTTTTTTTCAGGGAAATATGAACACAATGACCCAGTTGCTTTGGTAGCCTCTGGGGTGCTTGCACACAATTCAAGCCGCCTTGCTTTGTCATTTCTGTGAGCTGTTCTCGGGTGCTGCTTGCCTTTTTTACCTTTACATGACACAGTACATTTCAAATGCAGACCACTGTTTAGGGAGCTCCGTGATTTGATCAGGGAATTTCTGTTTTCAATGTCTCAGTATATCAATATTAAGTGCAAATTCAATCGCTGACGGGCGATGACAGAACAGATTCGTTGTCACATCTGCTTGAAATTGCAAAGATTTATTGGGAGTGTTTGGTGTTACCATTTCTCCTGCCTCTCTACAACAGAGCACTGCAATGAATAGTAATCCTGTCTTATTTTAAAAATGAAAGTGTTAGGTGCCTACACCCTAAAAAGAAATGAAGGAATGGACTTTGAAAAAACAAGTTGTTCTTTAATAGGGTTCAATAAAAAGCGCCGTTTTTCACCCTAGCAGCAACGTTATTAATGTTGTCAATAAAAATGTCTTACACAGACAGAACAAAACGTCTCAGTAGTGGAAATTCTCTTCTAAGAGTGGGTGAGCTGAACCTGGGTGACTCTGAAGCTCAAGACACCTTGTTAGCTCTGGAATCACAGCGTTGTCTTGTTGGAAGCCTTGTCCTTAAGAATACCCTTGTAAAGCCTTGGCACCATCATAGCTTGTTGTGTGACCTTGGGCAGGTAGCCCAGTTCTCCACTCTGTGTAATGGATGTAGTAGGAGCTAGAAGTGATTTTAATGACTATCTTAAAGTTTACAGCACTGTTTATAATTCCTGTGTGAAAGGTGCTAGATAAGCCAAACCTTATCATCAATGAGCCAAAAACCTCTGGTTATTTGTTTAACTGGGCAAAACTTTAATGAGAGTTTCCAAGTTTTTCTTAAAAGCTACAAAGCAATTGATGGTTTGTAAAGCATTCTTATCACCCCCTTTTCAAGTGCTGACTGCTGAAAATAAAGGAGACAACTCACAGCAAAGCCTGAATTCATCACACTCTGATCCCAGGTTTTCCAGCATTTCACTTAAATCTGGCTCCAGAACTCATGTTCAACTTCAGACTTAGCTACTGGTTTGCTGGCACATCTCACCCCCTGTTCCCTACAGGCATGGATATTCCCAAGTGGGAAATGATGTCCAGACATTGCCCAATCTATTCCTTCTCTCTTTTTTTTTTTTGGGTTTTTTTTTGGGTTTTTTTTGTTTTTGTTTTGTTTTGTTTTGGGTTTTTTTTTTTCTGTCAAGGAGTATAAAACTACTTCCTGAGGAAGGAACTCTTAGGCAGCAGTACAGGGGAAAGGGAGCTGGGGGTGCTGGTGGGCAGCAGGAGGAGCATGAGCGAGCAATGTGTCCTCATGGCCAAGAAGGCCAAGGGCTTCCTAGGATGGATGAGAAGGGCTGTGGGCTGTANAGCCCTGGCAGGGGCTGCCCAGATGGGCTGTGGAGTCTCCTTCTCTTGGAGACATTCCAACCCAGCTGGATGAGTTCCTGTGTGCCCTGCTCTAGGTGCTGCTGCTCTGGCAGGGGGGTTGCGCTGGATGAGCTCTCGAGTTCCTTTCCAACCCTTAACATTCTGTGATTCCAAAACATGGCCAAAGAGCTGGAGCACAGACAAAAAGCTATTGAATTTTGCAGATAAGTAAGAGCAGATCGCATTTGCAATTGTCCCGTGTATACGAAAGAGGCATATTTCCATACACAGAGATGGCTTCTGTGGGCAGAGGCACATATTAGACTGACTCTTTGGGTTCTTTGCTGGGGAAACTTGTTTTTTTCGGCTTCCCTACTGACCCTCTAAGGACTTTTTATTTTTAAAAAAAGGATTTCTGAAAGCACTAATTTCATATCTCTTCTTTCCTTTTAGCTGTGGTCAGTGCCATTCCAGTGCCAACGCTAGAAAGTGCACAGTACCCTGGGATCCTGCCGTCCCCGACCTGCGGATACCCTCACCCACAGTTCACCCTTCGGACGGTGCCCTTCCCGACCCTCTCCGTGGACAGGACCTTTGGAGCAGGAAGAAGTCAGTAAAGTGCTTTTCTTCTGCTCTCTGCTATGAAAGTGCTTGGAAATAACTTGCTTTCTATCACTGGGCTGTATAAGCTCTAACCAATGCAAATTGTGGTGCACATTTGCTTTTTTGGGAGCCAGGGTGGGTCCAGTCTGGTCACAGCAACTGGTTCTGAGCAACCTTTGCTCCAGCGGCAGCTCCAGTGGCAATTTCCAGCCTGTACTATCTGTCAGTCATTTCACTGTGGTTTAATTTCCTTTGCTTTATTCATAAGGCCATTCCCAGAAAAATGCAGGCTTCAAGAGCTCTTCTTCATCCCAAGGCAGAATCTAGTATCATCACTCATTAAAATCATCCTTGATAGCACTTACACGACCTCTCCACACAGTGTCTTCCCAGGCTTAGCCGCCCTCGCTTCTAGAAACGTTTTCTTTAACATCTAACTTGCTGAAACATAAGCCCACTCTTTCCTGATTCAATTTTAGTTGGCACACAGAACAGTTTATTTGCTTCATTTTGCATGTCCTTTCATACATGTGGGTACCGTTGTCCCGCCTCGCGTCACTTGTCTCTTCTCTAGAGTGAGCTCTATGTTCATACATGCTCCTCTGCAGTAATGGATTTGTGTTTTGTCTGTTGCCATAACCATTTTTCATTGTATCATGATGTGGGGGGAAGAAGCCCGAGCCCACGGCCTCACCTTCACAACTTACTCGTGAGCCTCTGTCGCACCGGCAGCCATCTGTTCTTTGTTCAAGCCTAACAGGCATGCTCTGGCATATTAATTATACTTGGAGGGCTCATATTTTCTTACAGTTCTCCTTTAACTCTACTGCATATCAAGCCTGAGTTATTGACAGATTAATGTCAATCTGCTGCGTGCTTTTTTTCTTCACATCAGAGAGCGCCTGTGCTGCAGGTCCACAGGGAACTCATCTTGAAATGACTGATTTTTTTCCTCCTGTTTGACTGTTGCTTTCAGTCAGTTCAAACAGGCCTTTGGGGACAGGTGATTGAAATGCAGTGATGGGATTGTATGTGAAAAGGTGGGTTCGGGTGTCTTGGTCATCACCCTAGTGCCATTCCCCCATCTTCAGTGTGGTTTGTTAAAGTTTTTTCATGGCTAGATGGCAATTTCCTCTGGAGGACCTTGCTGGCATAATAGGGTTTTTGATCTGCTGCTTAAATTAATACCAAACCTGCCACAAATACAATGCACAGAAACAAAGTAGATTCGGTTTCTTGCTTGACGTACATTAGATGTTGGGGAATAAAAAGAAACGTAACTACCCTGTGCCTGCTCATGGAGATGGAAGCAAAAAAACCCTATTGAAGTCTGTGTTGTTTGCTCATCTGTCACCATCTCGACCGGCTCATAAAAGATGTGAATATCTTCAGTCCTCAGATCTAAAATCCAGCTGTGAGAGGGAGGTAGGTTTCCCTAGTTTTGCTGATGCCTCTGAGATGCAGGCAGCTCAGCTGGTAAATACCATACAGAGTGGTGGCTGGGACACGATTGCTGGGAGACACATCAGGCACAATCCCCAACATCAGCACTTGCATTTAGTATCTGCATGAACCAGCCACTGGATTAGCACGTGCGTAGCCTGGAGGTGTCACTTTCAAAACGAGGAAGGTCTTTGAGATGCTGTTGGATGCAATGGCAGTTCCTGAGGGAAGGTGTGAGTAAAAAGCTATGGGTTTGCCCCAGCCTCTCAAACGTGGCACAACTGACAGCTGACCAGAAGACTGCAAACACACCAAAGCATCCTGCGAGAAGGCTGGATACAAAACAGCGTTAGTTATTCCGAACACCTGATGAGCCTTGAAAAAGCACAAGCAGTGGAGATTTCAGACAATTTTGGCAATTTCCCATTAAGCAATCCGAAAGCAGAGGACGTAACTTTGTTTGGATAATGGCTGTTTCAGAGTATTGAGCTCTGGGTAATCAGGACTGTGTGGTATTTCCAATGCTGCCTAAGCCCATTGCAGTGTACGATGACAACCCGTTACAGCTGCTGCTGCTGTGTTTTGACTTCCAAAGCTCTCAGATCATACAGAATACCTCCAAATGCAGTATTCTCTTCCTTACGTCTTCACCACCACGGCAACGGAGGGAAGGCACAGAAAGGGAAGTGGAAATAAGTGTTTGTTTTCTAGTGACACTTGACACTGTCAGAACCAGCCGAGCAGTTCGACAGGTTTATATAATGGCAGCATTTGTTACTTTTTCAGTCCAGGGAGGATTGAAGGGTTGTAAAAGTTTATTTCTAATATGATGCCTGAAGCCTTTCTCGGTGCCAGTGCCGCTGCTGCCGAATGCCAGCGCTGACGGTGTCAGCCCATCTGGAAGAGCAGTCAATCTCCAGCTCATCCGACTGAAAAGCAACTGCTTTGTTTGTTGCTCGCCTCCCACCGCCTCACCTCCTACCTCGCTGCAGCAGGGAATGGGGCACAGAGCAATGAAATCACTCTTAAGGCTTTGAGTTTGTTTATCTTTGGTTGTTTTCTTATTACTGTTACGCAGTTGAGAGCAACAAGTAGTTAAAGAGACTGTAAAGAACAATGCACAAAGCTTGTGTGTGTGTGTGTGTGTGTGTGTGTGTGTGTTTTACCCCTCAGTGACATGAAAAAAAATGCTTGATACTTGACCAATTACTGCTGTGTCTGAAAAAGAAATATACCCAGCAATAATTCCTCTGAGACAGAGCCTACCTGCAGTGCTGCATGACCGAGCACCCTATTGATCAAGATGTAGCAATCCCTGAATAAATCATACGCCGTGCCATTAGCCAGGGTGTTGCTCAGCATCCTGCCGTACACATGATGCTTCAACACCTTCTTCTGTTTCTGAAGGCCTTTTCCATTGACCCGGAGATTTGAGTGCTGCAACTTATCTTTAGGACAAATGTTCTACCGAAGAGGGAACTGAAAAAAAAAAACAAAACAAAAAAAAAGCAACAAATGGAGAGTCAGGCCCCAGCTAGATCTTGAATAATAAGCTGTCTTGCCTGTTTGGCTACTGCAGATGACACTACCAGCCATAAAACTGCTAAATATGAAGTTTTTCCAGGCAGAAAACATGCCTGAGCTATAATGAAGTGCTTGTTGTCTGATCAGCAATCCTTCCCATGCCTTACCTTCTCCTCCAGGCTCCTCTTGAGCTCTGTCGCACCTGCTGCTTACAGTTTTATGAAGACAGGTAGGAGAAGATGGTGACATGCCTAGTTTGCCATGTCTTACAGAAGGAAGAAGACTCTCTATTTTTTTTTGTTCCTCCTCCAACTACTGTTCATCCTGAGCCATCTTGGTCACTAGGAGGAAAAGAAGAGAGATGGAAGAAACCTACTCCCACTTGGGAGGTACTGAAATGGCCCGATTCCCACCTTGCCCCAACCCCATCCAAATGCTGGTCGGCATAAGCAGGTTGTGTTCCCATCCCATCCTGATCACACATTTAAGGGAATCAGAGTGCTTTTCTTCAGGCCAACTCTAAAGACTACAAGTGGTCTAACAGCACCATTTTTAGTGTTGCCTTAATAATCTACGTGATGAGAACTCAGAGGTGCTCAGAAAAATTGGTTTTTAAAAAATGAAGACAGATTATTTTCTAGTATCAGAAGGAAAGATTGAAATTGGTGTAAACCAGAACAACAGAACAACAATTCTCTTAATAGAAAAGCATCATGGGATGGAGATAACTTTGTGTGCACTGTTAAAGTGAAATGTTCTCAGAGCTGGCTTTCTGGCTGTGAACAATGAGCCCTGCAGTGAGCTCATCCAGCTGAGAAGCTTAAATCCCTTCTACCTTAGAAGCTGCGCTCTGGACATAATGGAAATGGTCATTGTTATTCAACATTCTGTTTTGGGTTCAGCAAGGGTTGCAACATCTCACAGAGGTTGTGGGTAAGGTCCTGCTTAGCCCTTCACGTCCTGATTTTTCGTCTAGAAACACAACCATCAGCAGAGCAATTTGTGCAGAACATTTGCATCTAACCACAGTTCATTTTTAAATGACTCTGCCATCTTCCCACGATTCCGCTTCAACAGTGTTTTAAAAGTGTTTCTGAAGAATAGCCTTTGAGATACCACCTAAAGTTGAACGAGAGTAGTAACCTGACAATAAACACGCTGTAAAAACTTTACTGCTGGTACTACAGTAACATACCAAGATCCCAACAGGAGTGAGGCCCTGACCTGTCAGCATTGTTGAGATGCACAAGCTCAAAACCACAGGAAATCATTAGCTATGGAATGAAGTTCAGTCACTTTGAGTCCACGTCTATCATCACACGCTTTGAATTGTTATTACCTTTTATTTTCAATCTGTATTGTTTTCGTTGCCACCTCAGACTATGGCAGAGACAATAGCTACAAATCCAAGAGGGAATCTTTCCAGTGTTACTTCTCAATACAAGATACACAATCCAAAAATACGTTCAGACACCTAAATCCATGTTTAACAGCATTGTACCAACCAACAACTATGTGAAGGCATAAAGGAAAGATAAAAAGACTTTGTATCAGATATTCATTATTCTGTTTGTTAATCAGCGTCTGTGGCTATTGGAGTTCACAGCACATTTATTATTAATGTTCCTCACATATAAAATGGATGCAAATAGGGCTTTACCCAAGGTTTCTCCAAAGAAAGGAGGCCCTATTTGGTTTTGCTGGGCTCTAGAACGGATCTTCATGCATAGCATAGAATTTCTTTGCTCTGGCAAAATATTTTGGCAAATTCAAAAGTTAAAAGTCTCAACTGGAATGCAGCATGGTGTTGCCTGATACATCTGAAAGGTCATTTGGTAGTCTGCTTTCTGTTAAAAAAATAAAGTAATCGTAGAATGGTGGGGTTGGAAGGGACTTTTAGAGATCATTCAGTCCAACCTCCCCTGCAGAAGCAGGTTCACCTAGATCAGGTCACATAAGAACGTGTCCAGGTGGGTCTTGAAGCCCTCCAAGGAAGGAGATTCCACACCCTCCCTGGGCAGCCTGGGCCAGGGCTCCCTCACTGAAACACTGAAACAGTTTTTCCTTATATTTAAGTGGAACTCTTTGTGTTTCAGCATCATCCCATTACCAGTTGCTAAATATCATTGAAAAAAATGCTGTCCCAACCTCCTGACACCCACCATTGAGATATTTTTAACTATTAATGAGATCCCCCCTCAGTCTCCTCTTCTCCAGACCAAACAGCCCCAGGTCCTGCAGCTTTTCCTCAGAAGGGAGATGCTCCAGTCCCTTGATCATCTTGATGTCGCTGCTCTGGCCTCTCTGCAGCAGTTCCTTGTCCCTCTGCAGCTGGGAAGCCCAGAACTGGCCACAGGACTCCAGATGAGGCCTCAGCAGGGCAGAGTAGAGGGGGAATAGAACCTACCTTGACCTGCTGGCTACACTATTCTTGATGCGTCCCAGGATGCATCGAGGTGCAATAGATGTAATAATTGGAAGAGTAGAAATAATCATAATTCGTGGTCACTTCTGTTGAGATGCATGAAAGAGATTTTCCCAGCTGGCTGCCAGGCAGGGGATTGATGTAGGTGATGTAGGCAGCAGTAGCAATATGCTCGTCTTCATCCATCCTTCAAGTAAACAATCCATCGTCTCTTCCTTCAGGGACTTGAGTGAATTGCAAATTGATGGTTCTCATTATGTTTGCAAGCATGCACATCTTATTTTAGAAAAAAAAACAAAAAACCAAAAAAGTCTTCTCAAGCATGAAGCACCTTCATTAGACCACTTACCTTCAATATTTAAATCCCAGCTCCAGCTTCTAATTTTAATAGAGCCATCACACCTTTCTCTTCAGTAATAGCTGCAGGATAACCTAAAATCGTTTATGTAATAACTGTTATGTAGGTCTCCAGATTTTACAACTAAATCTTTAAGGTAAAACATACCCATACAGTAAAGCAGTAATTTTATAGCCTTTTAATGCAGAGGCTGTTAAGCTGATGTTGGCTGATAAAACTGATAAAGCTTCGTTATCTGAGAGTGCCACTGCAGAAAATACCAAGAAGGTATTTGATGGCCAGTCACGGTAAGTGTCTAGTTTACTTATTCCTCCAAACAGGTCAAAAGCCTCCCACAAGAGCTGTCCTTGAGGACAAAATGAGAAGTGTTGGACTCTATAGGAAGCTCAGGCTTTGAGAAACATGTCAAAAGACATTTTGAGGCTAAGAGCATAGATAAAAAGGCTTGAAGCGAAGATCTCACCAAGGATTTACACTAGAAAGCATCATTACCTCAGATGTGTACCTCTGTGAGATTCACATGTTATTTTGTGTCTTCATTGACTTGGACAGGGTGAAGGTTAAAAAGAGCCCAATGCCTATAGCAGCCTATAACAGCAACATGCTGTGATGTCTTGTTGAAGGCGTAGACAGCGAGTGAGGGTGGAATGAACTAAACTATCATCCCTGCTCTGCCCTCTTGCAAATAACCTCAGTGTCTCTGGCTGGCTTAAGGAGAATTCTCACCCTCAGAGAAGAAAAGAGAGGAGTCTGCAGGGCAAGGAGGGAAATGGGAAAGCAGAGCTAAGGCAGTGGTATGAAAATGCAAAGAGCTTTGAAGGTGAACACAAGCAAAATGAGCCCCAGCCAAATAAACTTTTACAAACGGTAAATGATGTTGACCTTGGTCTGATTCTGTAGCTGGGTTCCTTTCCGCGGTGTTGAGTTTTGCCAGGGCTGTCTGCAGTATTGCCATAGGAACAAGCAATGGGGCTGTGGAAGTGAGCAGAAATCCTCATTTCCATTTTTCAAAATTGTTTTGCCACTTAGTAGGTTGTAATTACTTATATACTTTGACATTAATTATTATAAAATGCCTTGAGATTTGACTTGGCTGTGTAATTGCATGTTATTTGCACAGTGAGTTCTGGTTGTTACATCAGGCTTTGAAAGAAACCAGATCCTCTGGAGCATTTTGGGTCTCAGCATAATAACTAATTCTGATATCTGTGTGTCATGAAGGTTGTTTTCTTCAGTAAAAGGTTGAGCTTTTCCTAGATTCCTGTTTCCTGCCACGAGCTGCGTGATTAACTGTGGTGCTCTGAGCCATCCTGGCTGGCACAGATACTGTGGAGACACTGGACAGCACTGACACGCTCAAATTAAATAAGTTCCTGTTGTGATCAGGCTCTTCTTTAACCAGTTTGTTTCTTTCTGCTATTCTGCTTGCAAATAATGTCAGACCTCGTAGGCAGCCTCACTAAAAGGGAGGACTTTCTCCAGTCCTGCTGTTCCTTAGGGCATTGGGGCTGGAGCTGGGAGTGGTCCCAGGAGAGGCAATGGATCCGAGCTCCCAGGAAGCCTCAATAGCACTCATGATGTAGGATGTGGAAAAGAAGATATGAGACGGTGTTTCCAGTCCAATCATCTTATTCTCACCCTGCAGAAGGAACAGAATAGAAGTGGCAGAGTCCTCCCTGTGGCATAGGGAAAGGAACTTCTTGCTGCTATCCACAAAGCACCAAAGCAGACTTGGGCTCATCAGTCCTTGGTAATTAATTCCTAAGCAGTTTGGCTTGTCATGGTAGGCATGAAGGACAGGAAGAGATTTTAAAGGCTTAAAACTTTAACAATTGTTTATTCCAACTGAAGTTCTTTCAGAAGAACAAAATAATCTGTTTAATTTTTTTTTCTTTGGATTTTTTTTTCCGTCTTTGTTTATTTTCTTAAACTTCTTGATGTCCGAGTAATATGGTGCAGTTTTTTGACCCAGTGTAAACAGCAGCAGTGAGTTTCTCCTCGTGATCAAGAATCAGGGCTGGGTGAAGAGCAGTGCCATAGATCTGGTCAATGCCATCATGATGTTTGACTGTGCATCTCACCTCTGGCCATCTTCTTCTCTCCTTCTCTCCTCCTATGTCACATCTTCCTCACCACAAAGATACTCTGATTTTAAAGTACATGAATAGAAGGTTTGCATCTGGTAGGTTTCAGAAGAACTCAGTTCACAAACTACCTTTTTCTGCATTCATGGTACTGGTGACGTTAGACAACACCCTGAAAACTCCTACACAACCATAATCATAGAATCACAGAATGGTGGAGATTGGAAGGGACCTTAAGAGATCATCCAATCCAACCTCCCTTGCAGAAGCAGCTTTCACCTAGATCAGGCCACACAGGAACACTTCCAGGCAGTTCTTGAAGCCCTCCAAGGAAGCAGATTCCACAAATCCTCTGGGCAGCCTGGACCAGGGCTCCCTCACTGAAGCACTGA
>WBNH01010625.1:75890-93698 GCA_013401255.1 Urocolius indicus
TGGCCCTGCTGCCCACACTCTGCTGGCTGCCCCCCGGCTGCCATTGGCTTCTTGCCCACGAGGCCACGTTGCTGCTCATGGTCAGTTTATTATCCCCCAGCACTGCCAGGTCTGTCTGTGCAGAGCTGCTCTCCAGCAGGTCACCCCCAGCCTGTGCTGGTGCAGGGGATTGTTCCTTCCCAGATTACAGGACTCTGCCCTTGCCCTTGTTGAACCTCAGCAGGTTCCTCTGAGCCCAACTCTCAAACCGGACATAAAATAATAATTTTGCAGTTTATATTTTGAGTACAAGGTGGGTTTCTGGAGGGCTGTAGAATTGGAGGACTTTTCTCTTTGTTGAAGAGTTTTCACTAGTACTTCATCTGTGTGTTTCTCTTTTCTGGCATGGAAAGTGCATGACAGAGGTTGATGCTGAAAGCTTCTCTTAAGGAACCCTGTAGAACACAGGGAAGTTTCCTTTTATGACATGGAACATTTCAGTCTCTGAAAAATGGACTTTGAATATAGGCTAATAAAACAGCAACCTACTGCTTTGGCACACTAAATGTTACAGCTGCCTCAAGGAAGAACAATATTGGTGATTGGTTATGTGGAAATTAATTAAGTCCTTTCTTTGTCTCCAGCTTTTCTCTACTATGACTAGAACAGGCTGAACATAATGAGTTTCCATAGTTGGAGCTTGCTTCAGTCTCCACATGGTGTATTTATGTGTTTATTGATTTTTAATATTCAAAAGCCCATAGAGAGGAAAGATAGAGAGAAAGAGATAAAAATATAATGCTTGTTTTGTTGGTGTTTTTGAGGGAAGATGTTTTGAGCTTCAAACAGCACACGGCCACTCTGAGGAACATCTGCTTTTTAATTTGCCTGTCAATAACTCTTGATAGAACTGTTTACGCTCTTCCTGCGTCTCCTTGGAGGGTAGAGACTGATGCTGCCCCTTCTGTGACAATTGCCATCAAAGCAGGAAATGGGACATAAGGAAGTACCTCAGTAATAGTCCTTTGGTTTTGGTTTTCTTTCCTCTCTGGCAGCTGTTAGCGAAGGACCAGCACCACAGCAGCCATCCTTGCTACCGCAGACACAGCCCGAGCACTCCAGCAACGAGGATGCCCCGAGCAGAACCATCCCCACCGCCTGCGTCCGCCCCACTCACCCTCTCCGCAGCTTTGCCAACCCCTTGCTACCTCCACCCATGAGTGCAATAGAACCGAAAGTCCCTTACACACCACTTCTGTCTCAAACAGGTAAGAGTGACAGGGGGAAAAAAAAAGCCTCCGGTACCACTCCTCTGAACCACTGGCTTTCAACCTCTGAGAAAATGAAGAGCTCAGGACTGTCCTGTACTTTGAAGAAATACCTGTAAGGGCTCACAGAACAGAAAGTGGATATATACAGCTTTATGGTAATAATCCAGTATTTCATTCTGACAGTCTGGAATAAAAATTCAGGATGAGGCAATAGCTTAAAATCAGAGTGATAAAAATGAATTAAATGAGATGCCAAATTAATCACTTGGTCTTGTTTCCAGTCTCCTGTTATGCTACAGTAACTTGAACCAGTGCCAGATACTTGACTCTTGTTTCAAGGCTTGCCTTTTTGATAATGAAAGGACTATTTATGTATGCTGGAAAAGAACTGACTGCAATCCACTCCAGTCTGCAAACTACTTAAAAATTAAATAGAGAGTGTGCAAGGAACAGAGAGAAAATTATAATATGTGGTGGGTTTTTTTTAACAAAAAAAAAGGCTTTAGAATAGAGCCATTGTTGAATGGAGCTGTGAGCTGGTATCAAGGTTGGCTTAAATGGCTGTAGCGAAACATTCATTCGTGGGCGAGGGACGTGGCAGAGTGAGAGGGAACGGTGCCTCTCCAGCTCATTTCTGGGTTTGTTTCCAAAGCGGCACCATTTCTAGGGAGATGTTTTAAATACCCACCCATGGATCAAATGAGAACATTTGTGCGGTATATAGCTGGTATCTGCTTTGTTGGTGAAATAAGCCCAGTGCTGGATTTGCTCTCCACGTGAGCTGGTATAATTTGAGTAACTCTGTTTGCCTCGGTAACCCTAACTGCTAGAGCTACTAAGGAGGGAAAAAAACCCCACAGAGGCTGCAGGCTACAATCACATTTTAACTGTTTACCTTACTCCTTCAGCTTGGATAATCTCCAGTTTGGCTCAGGCAACCTTGGAGATTTCAGCTCTGCTCTATTCTAATGAGTAGCTTTCTTGCCATACAGCATATGTTAGGTCAACGTTTGCAACAAGCAAGCTACCAAAACATCTCTGCATTTCTACGAGAAGCACCTGCTAGCCATCAACAAGTAATCCAGTTTCTGACAGCAGGCAGAAGTAGATAAATCCTTAGCTATTGGAGAAGTGCTTTTGTCAAATGGTACTGCTGTATTATTTATATATATACATATACACATATATATATATAAAACAGAGTCCATTAACCTTTGTTTAGTGCTACGTTTTGCTTTGTGAGGATCCAACTCCACTTGCCTTACTCCAGTGAGTAAGCCTGGTCACCTTGGAAGGACAATTTGTTCTCTAAGTCAGTCAGAGTTTACATTTTAACAATTATAACCATGATGCATGAGAAAGGGAGAGGAAGTCGATGCATGTCACTTATCTTCAGAAAGAATCCCTTCTCTTTTTATGATGGTATCTAGCAACAGGACAAGGAGTGACGGAATGAAGCTGAAACACAAAAAGTTCCACTTAAACATAAGGACAAACTGTTTCAGGGAGCCCTGGCTCAGGCTGCCCAGGGAGGGTGTGGAGGCTCCTTCCTTGGAGGTTTTCAAGACCCGCCTGGACACATTCCTATGTGACCTGATCTAGGTGAACCTGCTTCTGCAGGGAGTTTGGACTAGATAATCTCTAAGAGTCTCTTCCAATCCCCACAACTCCATGATTCTATGGTTCTATGATTCCTGAAAAACTAAACTCATTTTTTTCTAAGTCATCTCACATAAGCAGATGCCCTGTTTCCTACAAACGTTGTGCAGAACCTTCTTTTCAGTCAAAATTAAGCGTGAGAATTTAAGCCGATAATCTTCCATAAAGCAACGGAAATAAGTAAAACAAGTGGTAAAACAAAGAAAAATTGAGTACTTCTGGACTCTGCCATGTAGACAAAGATATGTTGCTGGGTTACATAAGGTCTTCAAACTGTTATATTCACTGTTATACTGAAAGCACGATTTTTACATTTTAGAATTGTGTATCACTTCATTTCTGATCTGCCTCTGGCTATTTCGTGATGTTGGGGGCTGTTCATTTCTCTCCATGGGTGGTTCCTCTTGCTTTTCTCGATGTACATGTCCTCAGAGTCATTAGCCAGACTGATGCTGTGTCCTTTACCAATTTCTTGCAGAGAGGTTTCCTGCACTGAGTGTTCACTTCTGTTCGTGCCTCTGGGCAGTGGGGTGTGCAGAACTAACCCCGGTCCTGCGCGCAATCCCTCAAAATGAAGTTGCTTTTTTCTTTTCAATACCCACTCCTGAATCTCACACCTCAGGAACCCAGATCTCTCTTCTTACTTAAAATGGGAGTGGAGAGATTAGGCACTGGGAAGGAGACATCGAGGAAGAGCGCTTAATTTCACCAGCAGTTCTGAGTCTTTAATGCTACCCGTGAGCATGAAATCTCAGCCGTAGTTGAATTCCCATGAAAGGGGAATTTTGAAGACATTTGTGACTTCACTAAACTTGTGATGAATTCCTCTATTTGAGCAAACCCCCTAGAAAAGACGACTGACATGTCCCTTCACAGTTACTCCTTCCTCGTCCCCACTGGCAGAGCCGAGCTCTGTCTCAGGCCACCTGAGACAATTCCTGCATGGACCACGACTGCTAATCACACCTCACTCAGGGAAATCTCAGGTTTAAAAGGCTCTTAGAAAATTCCCACGTTGGAATAACTGTAACTTTCCTTAGCTTGATAGGTAGAATTAGTTAATTTTCATTGTTTTGCTTAAACTGAAGACGTTTTTAGGTGTCATGAGTAACAAAGGAATAGGGCAACAAGTAACAGACTCATCATCGCTTAAACCAGTTGAACTACTCCTTGCTTTGCTGCTCTGTTTTTTAAATCCCTGTCAGTCAGATGTCTTATCCTTTCAGACAATACATAACTAATGGAACAATCCTGCAGCATTCAGAAGAGGACAAAGAAGCAGCAGACAATATAGATTGATCCACAGATTCCCAGCAAAGACTTTAAAAAGCAGGTTCCTGGACTTCAGTGGAGTTTTCCTGTGAAATCCCTTCATTGCTGCTTTACAGATTCTCCTCTCTCCAGTCCTATGCGTCTTCTATCTCCCCTCTTTAAAGAGTAGCCTGTGTGGAAATGCTGGGCAGTGGTGTCCTCTGGTCCTCCACCACCTTCACCACCTGTCCCACAGCCAACCACATGCCCCAGACCTATTTGTATGTTTGGATTTTAGTCCTGGAGCTGATATCTAACACTGGTCTTCATGCAATATCAGTATCACAATTAATTTTTGGATCTTGCTCAGAGAACAGCCGAGCACGAGGCTTTTAGTTGGCTTTGATTGACCTGATGCTAAAAGGAGACATCTCCTCTTATATTTTATCTATTCAGTAGATCTCTGTAGTGGCAAGATAATTAGCTGTTAAGCTCTATCATATGGTACATAAAAAAGACATATAGAAATCATTATTCAGTTGTGAGGGGTTTTGCCACGAGGATATGAATAAATATTTAAAAGGCTGTGCTCCTGGTTTTAGGTCATGACACCAGCCTAATCCAGAGCCATTTCTCTTCTCTTTTTTTTCCCTGGTATTTTAATTTCTCAAGTCAAGCAAATCACATCGAGCCCTTCCCATTGATATTTTATAGGAGATCTCACCTTTTTCATCACTGCTTTCTGATCGAGCACTTGAGGTTCCTAATACTTATTCTGAAGGCGTGAGAATCGCTCCATGGAGTTTTCAGTCTCCACTGTGGCTGCATATGTTCCTCTTTGCAAATCTTACACATAGGCATATAAGTGATTTGACTTAGCCCCCTTTCAGGTTAAATCGAAAATGTTTGATGGAGTGCTGAGCATATTGCATTATAGATCTGACATAAATTCCACAAATGGGCAAGGAAGGTAGGGGTTTTGGTTTTTTTTTACCCTCGCAAATGAAAATTCCTTTTAAGTCTTGATGATCAGCTGCACTTTAAGTGAACCTGAATTAGCAGGTCATTTTTCTTCTGCAGAAGCAAATGTGAGGAGATAGAAAATACCACCTGTGAGGCAGTGGGGTTTATATTGTGTCACAGTTCTAGAACTTCTGCCTTTGCAGGCTCCTGTATCTTTGCTGAGGCTGTACATAAACGTTGCATTTTTTTCCTACTGCTCCTCCACCAAAGAAAAAACTATAGTTGAAAATCCAAGTTGTCATTCACTTTATTGTACAGCATAAGTCAGCTTGGTTTTTCCTTCCTTCTATAGGGTATACCCCAAGATGACTGTGGGCTGGGAGTGCAGGGGATGGCTGGCACTGCAGATGAACTGCTCAAGGTTTATTTCCTTGCCTCTTTGGAAATAAATCTGGTCTTTTCAACTTTAGTATAAAGTATAAACATGAGGAGTGAGTTGTAGAAATCTGGCAGTAAACATCTGTGTGTGAAAAGCAGCAGCCGAGTGTTGCCTGGACATCAGTACAAATCCTTCCCATGTTCAGGCTCACCCATACACTGATTTGCTTACCAAACAGGATAAGGAAGCCTCATGAGGAATTGAGCACGGTGTGGTGTGACCACACCGTGCCTTTCTTTTTTTCTCTATAGCTATAGTAAAAAAAAGCACCAGAATAATGAGATAAAGAGTGAAGGCGTACAAAGCCAGGGTTAAAACCATGAGCTAACCATCAGATAAACAAGGGATCAAACCAAGAGGAAGACAAGGTATCTGGATATTAAGCAGTGAATCCTAGGCCATGATAATCTCAAGCAGCAAGAGTCTGGGAGCTCACTAGATGTTGAAATTACAGTGGTCCTTGGAAGAGGGAAAACAGAAACAACATAGCATTTTTAGTTGTAGAAATAAGAGACTACTCCTCGCAGGAACATTGGTAAAATCACTGTTAGGTGAGTGTCATTTTGAATATCACATCTCAGGTGGAGTGTTCAGAGATGGAAATTCCAAGAATAAAACTTTTGGCTGCAAATTAGGCAAATTTTGGAGACGGGAACTTAGAACTCTCTGAAGCTGGATTTATACATCTAATTGTTACCCGTTTTTTAGAGTGTTTAATCCCCTCTCTTGCAAAGTGGGGAGTTAAATGGTGAGTGCATTTATTCTGAACAATCAATTAGCTCTAATTAATTAGCTGTACCAGCAAATTCTAGGTCCCTTTTTTTTTTTCTTTTGAAAGTTTACTGTTCACAGTAAAAAAATCCCGATGCCAATATGAAACACAAATGAAAGCCTATTGCTTCTGATACAAATTCAATCACTGAATCTAAAGACAACTGAGAAACCTTTTGTTAACAAGGTATAAAAATCTTCCTGGTGGAGGGGTTTTGGTTCTATTCTTATTTTAATGATGAGTATAAATGAGATTATGAACTTCTTTTGTTCATAGTCCGTAGTAAGCAAGGTCTGTAATTCACTGAAAATACGTGAATGAGTCATTCTTGAACCTTTTATTCTAAAATCTTTTTGCACTAGTAACTCCCAAATTCAAAGGAAAACTGTTCTTTTATTTCATAAGCCTTTACATGTGCCCCCTTCAACGTTGAAATGGTTTTTCTTCCATATCTCTTTCTATGAAAACAAGCTTTCTCCATTCGGTTGGGTGATATATCGGTAGAGGATTGTTGTGAAATGGGGAGTCATGTCTGCTAGAGAAATCTGGCCCCAGCGCAGTAGAGATTAATTAGCAGGCAGATAACCTCAGATACCTGAGTTGTCTCATTGAAATCAAGGGGACGAGAAGAAGTGTGGATTTAGGTGCTTGTCTGGATCAATGGCTTGATTCTCTTCTGCTGCAAATATCTGTTTCAATTCAAGGCAGCAGTCAAATCTATCTAATCTAATGACTGGCCATTTTACCTTCCTTTGTTTCATAATCAGAGAAATAAAACTTTTGCCACTGCCTGTACAGCTTCTTAATATAAATATGGGATTGTGTGTGTTCTCACTGAGCACTTGTAGCCAATGAGTCACTTTTGCCCTGACATTTATCACGCATTCTATTTCCAGCAAATTGATTTTAAACATGAAGAGCAGCTAAGAAGACAGAGACAAAAATCTGTTGTATTCCCACGTATTTGAGCAATCTGTGTTGCTTTTGTGTTGAAGCATCCTTTCCAAACTCACTATTTCCATACCTACTGTGAAGCCACAGCACCTAAGTGTGTGATTTCAGCATTTCAGCAGCCTCCCCAGTAGGCAGCCCCAGTACTTTCCTGGTACCATATTCTGGAGGGTGATTAAGCGACCTCTTTCTCTTTTGTACTTCTCTTTTACTTTATTTCTTCTGCTATCAAATCTTTCCAAATTAAACTTTGCCATCTTCTAGAAAAAATTCCCTTTTGCAGGATGAGCCAAGCCTCCATTGATTATCACCTCAAAAGTCACTTTTAGAAGCGCAAATTTCTCTGTGAGAAACATTTTTCTCCTTCTGTAAAGTGAAACAGACGAATATTGAAATATTTTAAGTACAATTACATGTTCTGTTCCCCTGAGAGGCACCATCTTACTTAAACAGGAACATCCTGCCGTGGAGCTACAAGGTAAACTCACTTCCACGTGTTATTCTCATCTTCATGTTTCAATTTGTAAATCATTAAAATTGACACTGTTTTTACCTGTGGAAATATCAAACAGTCTGTAAATGGCATGTGATCCTTGTGTGATTTTTTTTTTTGTTGTAGTTTTAGGAGAGAATTACCTCTTCCTACTTGCAGCACACCCTACCAGCTTTGAATACTTGACAGGGAAAACATCTGCCTTTGCATTGCTATGCAGCCCACCCTTGAACTTCAGGCTGCCAATCTACTTACTGTCAGAAGCATCTGGAACAGACAAAACTCTTAAATCATTTCAATTGTCCAGATTGATCACATTCAGTTCTGTGAGCTACGATGTATCTCTGTGGGAGCATCCTTGCAGGTTCCTCCATGCCTGCAGAGCTTCATTACTAGAAGCAGCTCTGTGTTAGTGACACAGACAGCTTATGCCTTTTATCTTGTTGGCTAGAAAAAGCTGTGAAAAAGGCGTGAGATGCAGAGCCAGAAAAGATTATCCTCGTTTAGTTACGAGTCTGTCATTACCTTCCGATTTCTGCAGCTTATTTTGACTTTTACATTCTCATTATTTAAGTTTCCTCTAAGTAGTCTTCATCCTCCAAGAATCCTCTCGATTCTTACGAAAACAAACTCTTGTTTTCATTCGCATCCCAGTAGATGGATCAATTTTCCTCTACCTCCTCAGATTGGGTGATCTTCAACTGCAGATCCCCTTCACATCTTTGCTGTATGTCCTGTCTGATGGTCTATTACAGAAGAGTGTATCAGTATCCTGACATATCCTGGAAATTTTCTGTTTAAGTTTCCAAATGAGTTTTATGAGACATGCCTAAAAAATATGTTGCCTGATCCATAATATTTGTTTTTTAATATTTGCTTTGTTCAAAATCCTAAACCACCACCACCAGCAGCAACAAAAAAAATCAGCTTTAAATGAGTCAAATTGTGAACAGAACATTTTGTCCAGCTTTGGAGTGAATAGACTAAAATGGCTCTAGGTTAAAACCTGGAGCCAGTCACCCAAGTACAGCACAATGCTTCTGCTGCAAAGTCCTCCAGTCAGAGCTGTTCTGTCTGCTGTCACACACTGATGGTTGTGTTGGGAAGATTAGTGTATTTTACAGTGCTAGATGTCCTTTTTGCAGCTGTGGCCACTCTCTGATGTTTTAGCCTAGATAAGTCCTCCCTAAGCCCAGCTGTTAGTGATCTCTGAAGGACACATTGGCATTGCAAGGTTGACCCACATATCACTGGCTTTTAATGAGAAGGCTCTCCTTGCCTTTGAGTTTTGCATTACCATTTTGTGAAACCAAGTCACCACAGTCTTTGAAAGAAGCACAGGATTCTCAGGTAGAGCTGATTCCATCATGTAGACCTTTCCTCTTTGTCGCTGTTAGTTGATAAACTCAACACTTTATACAGTTCATTTTTCCCTGCTTGCAAGTCCTGAGGCTTCTACGGAGCTGTTCCTGTGCCCCCTGGTTTAGGGGATCCTGCTCAAGCTGGATGATCTCTAGAAGTCCCCTCCAACTCACGCTATTCTGTGTTTCTATCATTCCAAGTAGGATCCTCTGTAAAACACTCTGTAACACTCTGTACAACAGCAGTGCCATTTTCCCTTCTGCTAAAAATTGCTTCCCTCGTACATCTGAAGTTGACCTCTCTGAGGCACATACCCACTTGCAAGCTTGAAATTGGAGGCATTCAGGCTTTTCCCTCATTTCCTTCTGTTAGATCTAGCAGAATTTATGGCAAAACTTCCAGTTCCCTCTTCTTTCTCAGAGATGTGACTCATTCCTAGCTAATTTTAGCCTTCTGATGAATAGGTATTTGCTCTGTGCCAGTCATATAAGCTCCCCTTGCAGCCAGAGGAGAGAGAGAGGATCTTCTGCAACACAATTCATACAGCTTCTCCGCAGACTTTGGAAGATGCTTTTTCCCATAGATGATTGAGGGAGATGAAAGAAGCAGCAGAGACTCATCCCTCACTTTTAAACAGCTGAAATGATGTGAAACTCAGCCAAAGGAAAACAATACACAGTCTAACCTCTTTGCTGTGAAAGCCTGAAAGCTTACACGTGCAGCAGAAAGGCAGAAAGGTCCCTGCACTTCTCTTCATGTTACTCCAGCTCCAATCTATTTCCAACTTTTGCTAGTAAAAGATTGCATAATCACACACCTATGGTACATATCAAACTAATAAGAATCAGTCCTAGGTCTGGATCTTGAGGAACTCCACTGAGACCTGCTTTCTGCTACAGTACTCTCCACTGAACATGATTTCTTGCTGGTTTTCCATGAACTGGCTCCTATCAGGTTTTTCCTTCATCCCCATTTTCTCCACTACCACTCAGAATGCCTGTAACATATGAACCACACAAGAATTGTGGGTCTTCAAGTTGGATACAGACCCCAGATCCACTAAGTGTGAATGTAGCAGTTTTTGACAGTCTTGAGCTTCTAGCTCATTGTCCTCCCTGCAGCTAGGGACTGGCCTTTGGAAAGCCTGCAATGCAAACAGCAGAAACCCTGAGGCCTCTCACTGAAATGAGTTGTTCCCACCAGGCTGAGTACATCATCTTAGATCCCATTCAATATATCTCAAAAGGAAATAATGCCACATAGCTCTCGAGAAGATGGAAACTCTATAGGTATTACTTGGTGGCCAAGAAGGCCAATGGCATCTTGGGATGCATCAAGAAGAGTGTGGGCAGCAGGTCAGGGGAGGTTCTTCTCCCCCTCTGCTCTGCCCCGGTGAGGCCTCATCTGGAGTCCTGTGGCCAGTTGTGGGCTCCTCAGCTCAAAAGGGACAGGGAACTACTGGTGAGAGGCCAGTGCAGGGCCACCAAGAGGATCAGGGGACTGGAGCATCTTTCATTTGAGGAAAGGCTGTGGGACCTGGGGCTGTTTAGTCTGGAGAGAGGAGATTGAGGGGGAATCTTATTCACATTTACAAATATCTCAGTGGTGGGTGTCAGGAGGTTGGGGCAGCACTTTTTTCTATGGTAGCCAGCAATAGGATAAGGGGTGATGGATGAAGTTGGAACACAAACAGTTCCACTTAAATATAGGAAATAGCTCTTTCACTGTGAGGGTGATAGAGCACTGGAACAGGCTGCCCAGATTAGTTGTGGAGTCTCCTTCCTTGGAGGTCTTCAAGACCCGCGTGGACAACATTCTTTTGCAACCTGATCTAGGCTGACCTGCTTCTGCGGGGGTGTTGGACGGGTTGATCTCTAAAGGTCCCTTCCAACCCTACCATTCTATGATTCTGCTTGGTGTCCATCATGATAACCTGTGGCCTCTATGCACAGATGTGTATAGAGTTAGAAAATTGCTGATTTTTGGCTGGATGGAGGGTGGCACTGATGTGCAGTGCTGCTGAAATACCAAGAATGGTACCGCAGTGAGCGTAGGCCTCGGAGAGGCGATGCTAGCTGGGATTTGCACCTGGGAGCCATTTATTATCTGACTCCTGAACCAGTGAAGTGTTTAATAACCCTACTGAGAAAATGAAACTTTTAATCAGTAAATCCACGCAGGGGCTGCTCAGAATTAGACCTGATCAATGTTGTCATCTTCTGCCTCTTGCGGCTTCGGATCCAAGGTTTCATCTTTCTCACTTGGGGGAATCCTGCTGAGTCTGAGGACGTTAGAAAACCAAAGCGATTTCAATTTAATTAGCTACTTATTTGCATAAATTTGTTTACTCAGCGTGTCAGCCTTCTGCATCCAGAGTTCTCCTCGAGGTGCCTACGTGGTCTTTTTTAACATCCTTCGGGGGAAGAAGGCTCAACTGTTGCACTGGCTACGTATCACAGGCATTGCCTTGGAGAACGGTCACTGCTGTAGAACATTTGCTGCAGGACTTGCAATATGCAGCTGTGCATAAGGGAAACCTTCTCTGATTCGTTTTAGGCACGAGCGTCACAATTTGCCTGTTGCTTTTTGTGAGCCAAAGGGCAAAAGGATGCACAAACCGAACTTAATAATCACAATTTTGGCTTCTCATTAACGATATCCGGGAGGGAACATCTGTCTTTGTTCAGAAAAGTAGGTCTTTAAGTCCAATTACTACAATTAATGAGCTACATATGAGAAACATGATTTTTTTTTTTTTTTACCACGGGATTTAGAGGATTACAATAGCAACATGCTCTGAATTTCACATGAGCTCCTCACCACCAACATCAAATATTTACTTCTCCAGCAGCCCACAAAAGTCAAACAAGCAACAGTGCAAAGCCCACTTGGGTCCACTAACCAATAAACAGCATGGATGCAACTTTCTGCGGCAGCTGGATCTTATTATTCATTCTCCACGTCACAGTGACATCCCAGGGCTCAATCCAGATTCCCTGTACCAGGGATTGGATCAATCTCTCTTCCACAGGGGATTCAGGCGATAATGCCACAGCTGCCAGCTGCAGAGGCTGGAGCTGCCACTAACTTCTTTGCTGAGCACTGCAGGTGTTTCCAAAGCTCTGAGGGGGGGAAAAAAACCACAATAAAAAATTATTGGGAAGCTACAGTCTGTGCACCAGACAGCTTGGGGTTAATTTGCCTGTGATGGTACCACCTCCTTCACTTTGTTTTTTCTGAATCGGGCTGTAAGCTTCTCCGTGTGTAACTTGCTGAGTGTGTGTTTGAAGTGTCAGTGGATGCATATGCCCCCTCCTCCCACCTTTTCTTTAGAAATAAGCTTGGTTTTGGTTAAGAAAACTGAAAAACGTTTCTGTAAAAAACCAAAACAAACAATCAACCAAACAAAACAAAAACCTGACTTAAACGTGTGGGGCTTAGAAGGTGAATCTTTGGGGGTAGCTGTACCTTCTACTCTTACCTGGAGATACAGGTAGGTCTGAAGGTCCAGTTATTAAGGAAGTCTTTCAGCTGTTAAACTGGAGTTGAAAGAGTGAGGGTATCTTTGTGTCAATCTCTTTTAGCTTGTATTGAGCTTTCACGCTTTCATAGCTTCAGCTAAATGGGAGTTATCTGTGATTCTCAGCCTTACAGCAAGGGTGTTGCTGAGCCTCTCCCTCCCTGCCCCTGTCTTGCAGCTCTTTACTGGAACTTACTTTTAATGAACACACTGTTGGCAACTGGATTTCTGGAGGGATTTTGTTCTCTCTTCTGCTCCATTGTGTTTCCTCTGCCTTAAACTAATTACAAATGTAAACACAATTCTTTGAAATACAGGAAAATTAATCTGGAACTCTCGTCTCCTGGCTACAGGGTACAGAGAGCTGTCATGACTGCAATGATTTGGTGGGGTTTGGGGAGCAAGAGCCGTGGCTGCTCCAGCTGCAGCAGCTGCCTGCCTTCCTATTCTGGAGTTATTCTCCAGGCTCAGGGCTCAGAGTTGCTTTCATGATATGTTAATGGTCTGTAAGAAAAGAGAGGTAATCAGGTGGGAATCTAGTGGCGAGGAAAACAAAAGGGTAATTAAACTTCAGATTCATGAACAGGTGGGTTGGTTTTGCATGGAAGCTGAGTGGGTTTCTGAGCTGAGACAGGGATTTCAGAGTGAGCCTGCGTGCGTCCCATGGGGATGGGGACGTCTCCTGTGCTCCTTGTCACCGTGTCAGCCCCAGAGCCGTGGGCATCCATGTACAAAACCTCTCCTGTGGCTCTTCCCTAGGACAATCCTTCTTCTATGGACATTTTATGGCTTTAGTGTCTCAAAATCTGTTTTTCTCTCTCTGAGTCCAGTTCTGATACAGTGGTGAATAGTCTGCTTGACTTACTGAGGCTGGTGCCTTTTAATACTTTTAATAAGCACCATGAATGGCTGTTTCTGTTACCATTAATAATAACGGGGGAAAAAAGGCAGGGAACCTGCTAAAGGTCATAGTGGAGGAAATACAGAGGGGAAAAAAGTTGATTATTTGTGATTTGTCATCCTGATTTCAAAGGAGATGGATTAAAACTCATATCCAGGTCCCATGAGAGATGGGAACCTGCCCTGTGAGACTCCTAAGTGATCCAGTGTTCCAGGAGGGATCCACTGGTGCCCAGTGGGGATGTCTGAAGGGATCTGATGGTCTGTGGTACATGATGCATCCTGCTAGGCAATATCTGCCTGGAGATTGAATATTTAAAGATATGATTGTGAAACTCGCCTGTAGGGCACAAGCAGGCATCAAAGTTGTTTAATGTTGATATAAGTGGGAAGATTAAATTTTGGAGACCTAGGTGGCTGAAAGAAGTGCCAGTGATACTCTCTGGAATGAGTTTACATGGGTCATAGGAATATTTAATCCTTAACTTCAGGGGGAGCAGGATTACTCTGTCAGCAAGCAAGCTTGAAATTGCTGTCCCCGTCTTTTGGCCTTGAATCTGTGATGCATGAGATGCACGATCTCAGTTTGGCTTTCTATGGCAACTTTAGTTTTAAAACTGTCCCCATGTACTTAACATCAGTGTCCTGCGTGCCTCTGTTTCAACTGGCAGCCCTTGTGTCTGTGGGTAGCATCTTGCACCTCGTGATGAGTTGAGGCAGATTGTCCAGGGCAAAGGTTTTTCTTCTTCGATGGAATATTTAATTAAATCATTTTTGAAGGGTCAAAGAATTTTTAATTTTCTCTAGGAGAGAGCTGAGACATTTCAAGCTGGGATAATAAATCAGAAAGGATTTTGTTGTTTGTGGGTTTTTTTAGCGGGAGAAAGCTTGAAGCACAATTTTTATTTTAGCATCCCAGTGCCCCACCTGCAGGGATGCTGTCAGCTCGAGGGAGCTAGGAACAAAAACAGATGAGACCCATGGAAATAACTGCCACTCCCCCACCCCCAGCCTGGCCACTGCTCTCTCCTCTCCGGTCTCACTTTCTTCCTCAAACACAACATCAAGCTGTCAGTTCCCTGCCAGGCAGAGGCCACGGGGCCCAGGTTTTCATTATCTTCCTGGAGTGCCAGGTTTGTAGGTATTTTTCCCAGGAAAATTGAAGTTTCAGTGTGAAAACAGCTTGTGTCTCTGCAGAAAAAAAGCACTCTTCATCAAAAAGTAATGTCAACAGGAAAACTGCAGACCTGTTGCAGGCTGGCTCGAGAGCAGAGCCAGCTCCGGACTCTCCTGCAGCTCACGTGAGCCTCGAGCATCATCTCTGCTGAGTGCTGCAGTGGGTTTTGAAATATAATTGAAAGGGTTTTAGAAAGCATTTGTTTTGACTCTGGTGCTCATCCTAAAATAAGTAGGATGCATCTGTCTGGGAAGGAGACTGTACATCTACACCTGGAAGCAGTCATGGTAAAACCAGCTGCGTTTTGCTTTGAATCCCAGCATTTCACTGCAACCTCCCCTTTTTAATACCTACAGTTTCTCAGTGTGACTTTTGTTCCTCTTTCCAGGGCCAAACCTCCCGAAGGCTCAGGTTAAAACAGCATCCCTTGGCTTGGCAGGAAAAGCCAGATCCCCTTTGCTGCCCGTCTCAGTACCCACAGCCCCAGAGGTGGCAGAAGAGGGCCACAAGCAGACGGAGGACTCCGCCAACGTAAGAAACACCTTTCAGAGCCAACCTTTTTGCAAGGCTCATTACCATCCAGTTACATTCTCTAATCCCCAGCCTGCCCATGAGTTTTTAGATAACGGTGTGTCCTTCCTTATGCTGCAGCTGATAGCTGTTTAGAAAGCTCATAAAAAGTTTGGCCGTCCAGTGAAAACTTCTCTGTCGGCTTTAATGGACTTTGGCGTGTGTGATACAGGGCAGAAACGAGTGCTTAAACTCTCTGCTAATATTATCCATGGGACAACTCACACAGCTTTCTCCTGAGCACCCTAAAGATAGCGGGAGAAGAGAAAGAGAGGGCGAGCAGTGTGATAAGGGTAGAAAATAAGTTTGGCAGGGGAAAGAGAAAAAATGAGAGTATAGTAATACCAGATAATGGTAAGAAAAATAACACTGGAGAAGCAGATAAGTGAAACTGAAAAGATGGTGAAACTACAATAATCTTTTCACTCCTATTAAGACTTTCTCAGAGAAAGATCTCACGTGATCCAGAAGATGAAACAGTGCAAAAGGGAATAAGGAGAAAAACAAATATATTAAATACATGTTTTGTATCACCTCTTTTCACCTGCTTGCACAGGAGGATTTTTATTTTGCTGGGCACTGTAGCAGTGCTTTGTCCAACGTTCTGTTGGTGAATCCGCTTCTGTTTTCAACTTGGTTGAAAGGAAAGACGAAAGATTTGATGTATGTATGGAGGGTTTGGGTCTGTGGGCTGGTTAAATGCAGGTCAACAGCTTTTGGTTCCTGCTTGTCAACATCAATGGCATAAAAATATACTTCTGCATAGAGTCACAGAGGGATTCTCATTTTTCTATTGGGAAAAGGGGATGCAGGATGGTGTAAGAGACATGGAATCTCCTACTGGAAAGGCAAGGGGAAGGAAAATGTCCTCCATAGTAAAGCTGTTGGCATGAGGAGTGATTCAACAGAGGACGAATGGTAACACAAAGTGTTAATTTCAGCTCTCAATACCTTATTTCACCAGAGCTCATCAGGAGAGAGACTGCTTAAACTCCACAAGTGTGAGGCCAGTTTCAGGCAACAACAGTGCAGGCAGCCAGCTCATCAGGTGGTCAGAATTTGGGGAGAAAGGCTAAAGCTTAACTCTGCAGGTGCTCTTTTAAGCTGCCTGCTCCATCCCACCTTGTGCACTGCAAGACTTGTACAGCACTGTCAGGTCTTTTACTGGGAAAAGCCCACATAAATAATATTATTTCGGTGTATTTCAGACACCTCTCAGTGTCTGAAAGCAGAGGATTTGCAACTCCTCTTTCTCTTCCCTTGGTGATTTTGGGGGTCAGTGGTTCCCACGAATAGGTGCAGTGTTGGTCATTTTAGGTTTTAAGCTGCTTATTCTCAGTTGACCATTCCCCAAAGGATTACTTTCCTCCAGCCCATTGAGGTACTTCTGAAAACTGTTTCTAGTCCTCTGCTGTTGAGCCCACAGAGGCTTTGCTATGAAGCCTGTAAGCATCAGCCTGTCCTTGAACACTCCAGGTCACCTGGGGAAGATGTCTTGGGGAGGAGGATGCCCAGGAGATCCCTGCCAATCCCTGCCACAGGCTGTGTCCATGGCTCTGTACAGGGAGCGGGGAGGTTGATTCATGTCCCACTGGCCACTGATGTGTTTGTGTTTGTTTGTGTGCAGGTTTATGAGCAGGACGATCTGAGTGAACAGATGGCCAGTTTGGAGGGGTTAATGAAGCAACTCAATGCTATCACAGGCTCAGCCTTCTAACGGCTCTTGATGAAGTGATAATTATCCCGGAGCATTGCAGCATACCAGGATTTCACACATACCACCCACGTATGCCACCCCATAAAGTCATCCTGTTCCCTACTCCTCCAGTGCAAGGAAGATCCCTGCACTAAAGTCCTAAAAGGAATGCTAAAAAAAAGAAGAAGAAGAAGAGAAGGAAAGAATAATAAAGGAAACATTTCAGAGCTGTAAATCTGGCATCTTAAAGCGATGGAAGTGTGGCAAGGCAAATGGCACCATCGCCGCAGAGTCGTAGCGGATGCCATGGATTGCTCATTTTGATCTACTAGTCCTTGTAGAGCTCAAGTTGTCATGACTAACTCATGTTTTACTCCGTAGAGGTTCGTAGGCCCTTTGTGTAGAGCTAGTCTTACCTCATGCAAGTATGTTTTTAAGCATAGACCACGCCATTAAGGAGACGGTGTTGTAGGTCACTCGTTTGGGTCTGTTTTGTTTCGTTTCGTTTTGTTTCGTTTCAAATAGGCAATTATTGACTATCAAAGCGCCCATAGCAAACAATCACCATCACCACCACCACCACCACCACGCCAAATATTTGGAAGTTTTCCCAACAGCACAAAAGGAAAAAGACAAATTCCTCGTTTCTTTCGTCGTCTCTGTCGCTCATCTCGCACGAGTATTGGGGATCAATGAATTGCTGTAATATTCAGCCATTTTAGCAAAGTGTTTGTAAATCTTCCTGTAGTCAATGTTTTATGTATGGCAAACAGAGAACCAGGAATGTAAAAAAAAAAAAAAAAAA
>WBNH01010625.1:100010-128275 GCA_013401255.1 Urocolius indicus
CTCCTGTTCAGCCGCTGGCACCAACCCCTCCAGGCTCTTTCCCTGCAGCAGTTTCCAGCCCCTCTGCCCCAGTCTGGAGCTGCCTGGGCTTGGGGTGCCCCAAGGGCAGGACCCAATGCTTGGCCTTGTTGGACCTCAGCCCATTGCCCCCAGCCCATGACTCCAGCCTGGCCAGAGCCCTCTGCAGAGCCTTCCTGCCCTCAAGCAGATCTACACACCTGTTCAGCTTTGTGTCAGCAAACTGCCTGAGGACGCCCTCAATCCCCTCATCCAGATCATTGACAAAGGTGTTAAACAGAACAGGCCCCAGCACTGAACCCTGTGGAACACCACTGATGATGGGTTTAACTCCATTCCCCACCACACTCTGAGCCTGCTCATCCAGATCTGTTTCCATCGAAAATCCTGCTGTTGTTTCCCAGTGACTGCTGAGCTGACCTCTCCTACCTTCCAGAGGCATCATGAGTTACTAGTAAAGTCATCCAAAGCCACGTCGGGTGATGTGAGCAACTTCTAAAGACTTCCAACTCATGGATTTTCACAGTTGTCCTATCCAACACCTACAACAAAGAGGCAGCAGCCAAGAGAGTGGGTGCTGCCAGTGTCTGCTCTGAGCCCACAGCCCAAAGATTGCACATAGCAAATGTTCTTTAGAGTAATTAAGGCAGCTGGTTCAGTCTCTCAATACAGTTTAGAGCCTCCTTTCCTCTTATACCTCATTTCATCATTGTAGTTGTTGATTCTTCCATCTCAAAGTGCCCTTGTGCTTTGCTGATGGAGTCATGGTTGTTCTCATGACTAAGCCACTCTGCCACTGGGCACAGTTAGTTGACCCAGAATGCTTTCTATGCCTCCTGAGGCTGTGGTGCAGAGTTTGCCATGTGGACTAGGTGGAAAGAGCATGTTTTGTGTACCTTACCTTCCAAACCCTCCTGTGTCTCACTTTCCCATATGGATGCTATGGGTAAGTAAATGGATTCTCATCTGATCAGAGGAGGAGAGGACAAGTCCGTAGTCCGAACAAAACACAATTAAAGCATCTATTTGACCTGTGTGAGTTCCCTGGACCTGGTGCCCACCACTGCAGCACATGTGGCTGATGTCACACCTTCCTCGGTGTGTCTACTTCCCAGCAGAATCACAGAATCACTCCTCCAGCTCACCACCATGGTCACCTCCCTGGTGTGCCTTATACTTGTTCTTTCACACAAAGATTTTCTTTCTCATCTTATTTGGAGTATTCTGGGTAAACTGAACATTTGAGCAAGGGGATGTCTGTTTTTTTTTCCCTCACGCATCTTTTTCAGCTTTTAAGGTTGCATTGCAAAATGTGGGTCTGTGGAAACATTTGCTTTCTTCTTTTTTTCCCTTCTTGTTGTTTGCTCTTTCAAGGTCTTGTCCGAAGCAAGCAGTGAGGTTTGTGAGGCCAGAGCTTTCGTGTTTGTTTCTAAAAATTAATGCCACTTTATGGACACTGAAGTGGGTTTTTTTATGTTCTTGGCAGCAGCTTTCAATATCAGAAGTCCTTTATTTCTAAACTCCAAGCAACGACAGGTACCCAATCATCACATCAGGCGAGTGGGAGGATTTTTTGTGTTTGAAGCCTGAGATATACAGAGAAATAAGAAACTGTCTCTGCAGTTAGTGATACTAATCCTGCTTTTGAAGCAAGTCAAGACCTGGCAATTTTGTACATCTGCAATGTCAGGAGTGACAGAAGCAGGAGCTGAGACCAGCCAGCCAAGGAATTCCCATTCCACACGCTCACCCTCTGCTCACCCAAGAACATACCCACCTAGGCAGGAGCAAGATACTGGAGACACATTGCAAATGTTCTTCAGACATTGCCTGTGTAAGCATTTTGCAAGAGAAACTTGGTATCTCTTCCAGCATTTGGTTTTGGTGCAGATGAAGATGTTGGTAGGGCAGAGCATGGGGGCAGTGGTGGGAAGGGCCTTTCTCATGACAACAGACTTTTAGTATTTCCAGGTATTTACTGAGAAAGCAAAACATTAATTTCATCATGTGATTGTTTTTTTCCCTTCAAGAATTACTGCATTTCAGAAGATAATGCAGTACAAAGTTCAAAAATCCATTCCTATGGGCCCAAATGCAAGCTTTGGGGGCTTTTTGCCTTCATGGCACTTTGCAAATGGTTCTCCCCAGTAGGAAAGTCCTGCCAAATATCTTCATAAAAGAACTCAAGTTGATACCAGAGTGGGATTTTCCTCCAAAGAAGAAGGGCATGAGCTGCCTGAAATTTGGTTTATTGGAGTGAAGGCTGAGCTGCTGCATCTTGCTGAAAGCAAAGGAGAGTCATTGTCCCCAAAGAGGATCCAGGAAAAAAAGACCTGGGGGAGGCATACCCTAAACCACTGCTTTTGATGTTGTACTGGAGTCCTTAAAAAACTCTGTTTGGAGCTGTCAGTGAGGATTAATTGAAACCCCGTGCATTACTCCATATTTAAGCACAGAGAAATATGACTGTAGGGAAAACCAGCACCTGATGAATTGCACAAGTTGAGGCTTTAGTTTGAATTTAAAATGGTGGCATTCCAATAAATTTATCATGCTTCAGGGTTTTATTGGTCAGGTGGGAATATTTTGTTCCACGCACAAAAAAAAAAAAGACATTGATGTCTCTTGGGACCAGTAAATTAGATCTATTAGAGGTTTTCACGTAACAAAATAATGCTAGAAAACAGGAAATGAGGCAGTGGATGGTTTGGAAAGAAAATATGGGTTCATTTTAAGTCAAACTGACTGACAGACCAGCGTGTTTTGGTCTGAAGACCTTTGTATTCAGCGTTTGCAGTCACAGTGTGGTGTTTTTTAGGGGGAAGCTTTGTGTGTCCGTCACGTTTCTTCTCTCTGTGTCTCAAAGGAGTGGCTGCAACCAGCCTGCAAATATTAAACCACTGTGATAAATGAATGAGCATCTGTGGGTGAGATGCTGTTTCCCAAGCGTGAGTAGCCCACAGACATGCCTGGGAGGGTTTGAGCCCTGAATTTGGTGACTCTGCCTCTTTAGCAATCTGCTTGCGACAGATGCTCCAGGGAGCAGTCGAGTGCCACTCACCTGGCTGGGACCAGGACAGGCAGCCACAGGCCAAAAACCAAGTATATAATAAACCTGAGCTGGCCATCAGGGTGTTTTCTTTACTAAATAATTTGCAACCAACCTTCCCAGGGACTCAGCAGCTCACTGATGGCTATTCCCTTACAGTTTCTCCAGCTGCGATCCTGTGATCGTTCTTCAGGAGGATGCTGGCATTGCCGGATTGAAAGGAGGTGCGGAGCCTGTAGGCAAAAATCACTCCCTGAAAAAGCACCAGCGTGGGAAGCAGCTCAGAGGAGCACTTACACAGTTTTGTGTGTAAAAACATCACCTTAGCCCAGTCCATAACAGAAGAGAACCTGGGAAATGCAAGGAAGCCAATCTGCCATGCGCAAAAGCACCTCACGTTGGCTTTTTATGGGGAAAGTTGCACAGGAGACTGCAGTAAAACAGAAAAGGGTTGGGATCCAACCCAGCACCTTGACTGGAGTCACGCCTGGGCATGGAGCTTTTCCTCTGCTTTTATTTCCAGCTGGTTTCCAGCCAGCTGACACACCAGGAGCAGAGGTATTTGTAGGAGCAGACAAAGTCGTTGCTGGAATATATAAGAAGCCTCCATCCAACCCAGGCACCTGAGGGTCATAGCCGGGGATGGCTGAGCTGCATTTTGAGCTGGGACTGCACAGAGATGTGTCCCTGTAGATTTCTTCTATCTTTGCCAGCTCAAGAACACTGGAATAGCAAGTTCCTTGTAATGAATGTGATTCTGTTCCTTGGGAGGGGGGGTAGCTTTGAGGGCAGGCCTCCACACACACAGGAGCTTATAGTCAGCAGGGTGGTCTGGGAGGCTTTCTCAAGATTGGCATCTGCAAAAGAAACAAGATCAACTTGGACAATTTCCTACCAACAGGTACTGCCTCTTTAGGAACAGGCAGGATGTTGATGCATAACTACACCCCTGTAAGGAATCTGCTGTATTTTAAAAGCAGTTTGCTTCCCTGAGCCGAGGAGGCAGGTTGCACCAAGTGCCGGTGCCTTTCTGCTGAAGTCCTGAGCCACGATGCTGTTTACAATGTGCATCATAAAAATAGTCGTTTCTCTTTTCCTTTCAAGCATCAGAAACTGTTGATTTGAGGCTACCCAAGTATTTCACTGGAACGTATTGTGTTTTACGGGATATGCTCAAGAAACTGTCGCAATGTGGCAAAGCATTTGGCTGTGTACCATGCTTTAAAGCCACACAGGTCCCAGCTGACACTGTGATGCAGAAGTCCAGGTATAAAAGTCAGAAGAAAACAGCCTGTCTTTGCTGAAATGTCACGTGGGCAAATCAAATACCGTCACCACATCTCTATGCATTATAAAGTTTTCACCCTAGTATGGGAAGTTTTGGCTCCATTGTGGAACAGCAATTCCATTTGCTACCAGCCTTAAGGCAATTTTCTCCGGTGTCACTGGCACCCCAAGCAAGACAGCCCATCCGTGGCAACCAACTGAAAAGCAAATGGCCTTCCTAGCACATTGTGGTTGCCCTGGTTTGGTGGCATGTTCTGCTGCTTGATGAAGCAACCTGCAGATACCTGGGCTTCATCCTGAGATCCCAGACATCATATGGCCAAGAATATTTGTGCCCTGGTTTGGGGCGAAGCTCCAAGCAGTGCAGTAGATTGAGTTTCCTTACTCTTGGACAACTCCTACACTCTCCCTTCTATGCAAATCCAGCTGATCTGGTTGATTTGTTCAGGTCCCTCAGAACATAGTGGGATATAGTGGAGGTTTTCTCTCAGGAGCTGTACATATAGTTTGGCACGGGCAGGAACAAGCTTTCCTCTATGCTTTCAGAATTTATCCATTTCTCCAGGTCCGTGCGGCTGTGCTTTCAGCAGGCAGAGATGTCAGCTCTGGGATGCTACCAGCTGCTGTGCATCCTTCCCCTCCTGTCTGAGACCAGGGGGGACACAGCAGCAGTTAATGGCACATTTCTTGCCACGTGGGAATTACTGTGTGTGCCTTTCTCATCAACAAACCAAGCAGAGTGTAGGCAGAGGAGGTGGATTGAGTAGTGCTGATGCATTGCCTGTAAATGACTGCTTGAGGGATGTTGATAGGGTCAGGGATGGGAGTGGCACGCGGCCTTGTGCAGTGCCAGGAGCTACAGGATATCATTTTGTTTGGAAAAGACCTTTAAGATCATCAGGTCCAACCCCTCCCCTCACACTGCCAAGCCCACCACTAACCCATGGCCCTCAGCACCTCAGCTCCACTGCTTTGCAATATCTCCAGGGATGGGCACTCCCAGTTGCTTTGCCTCTGTTTTTGTCTCAGTGGAAATTCCCAACAAAACTGCTTCTTGCCAAGAGATGGGAATTCATGTGCATGAAGTCCCAGTTAGGAGGAGGCAGGGAAATAGCAGGAAGATAATGGTCCTGTGCTGTAACAGCACACTTTTTGTCATAGCTGTTGGATATGACTCCCTGCCTTGTTCTAGGCTGTAGTTGCCTCAGGCTATGGATGGCTCTGCAGGATCCCCATGGGTTGTACAGGGCTGTGAGCCACTCCATACCCCACTCTGGGCTCTTATCATCACCCCACAGCTACCCCCAGTGAGCTTTTCCACTCTCATCATCCCTTTTTCCATGAAAAGCTTCTGAGGCAGAGTGAGAATTAGTATAAAACCATGAAAAAATGTGTAAGATAAGTCGTTCCTCCAATGTAATGACAGTGCAGGTTAATGTATATGTTAATTTTAAGTGTCTGGGCATAATTTGAAAGAAGAGAAGGTTTCTCTGATTTAACTTATAATGTTTGGACCATAAAAAAAAAAAAAAAGAAAGAGAAAAAGTAGGTATGTAAAATTCAGTATCACTTTATTATGACAATGTGCTACCTGGCCTCCCAGCACCCTGTACCAGACATGAATATTTTAGTAACCAACGAGGAGCAGCGTGAGCTGAGAGCATAATAATCAGCATAGCCTGAGCACATCTTTTAGTGCTTGTTCAGAAGGACTTCTTTGCTCCATGGGAGGATGCAGTGAGGGATGCACTGGGAGCCCCTTCCCGTAGAATGTTACCCCCAGCATTGCTCTGCCAGGCTGTGGAGACACCCTGCCCCAGGACCAGGGATGGAAAGATAGCCTTCCCACCATGAGCTCTTCTGGTACAGCTCTCTTTCTGTATTTTGCGCTGGGCTGGAATTTCCCCAGATAAGCAAAAAGAGGTGTTTTACATTCCCTCCTGCCTGGACATGACTGTGCATATCTACATGTTGGGCGCAGTAAGACACTGCTTAATGGACATGGTGTGATGTGCTACAGCCACTGCCTCTTGGCCACTACGCATACCAGGAGGCTGCTGCCACCACCTTTCCCTGTTCCTAAGGTTTTTTACAGTCACAAAATCCTAGACTGGTTTGTGTTAGAAGAGGCTTTAAAGCTCATCTGTTCCAAACCCCTGCCATGGGCAAGGACACATTCCATTAGCCCAGGTTACCCCAAGCCCCATCCAACCTGCCCTTGGGCACTGCCAGGGATGGGGCAGCCACAGCCTCCCTGGGCAGCCTGTGCCAGGGCCTCATCACCCTCACAAGGAAGAACTTGTTCCTCAAAACTCATCTCTTTCAGTCTGAAGCCATTATCCCTTGTCTTTTTGCTACATATCCTTGTAAAAAGTCTTCCCCCATGTTTCTTGTCAGCCCCTCAGGGACTGGAGGCTGCTCTAAGGTCTTCCCAGAGCCTTCTCTTCTCCAGGCTAAACATCCCCATCTCTCTCAACCTGTCCTCACAGCAGAGGGACTCCAGCCCTCTGATCATCTTCACGGCCTCCTCTGGAATCACACCAGCAGATCCCTGTTCCCCGTTCCCTGCTCTAGTGTAGTGGTACCCTGGCAGCACTTCATCTGTCTCTTGCTCTAGTGTCACTTATAAAGACACTGAGAGCAGAGCATTTTCCCTCCTAGTGTGGTTGAGAGCAAGGTGGGCACCCCAGACTTGGTGGGACAGTTTATCCTTCCCATGGCTCAGGTGTTCAAAGTAAAGCACACACTGAACTTGAGCCCAAGAAGTCAACAGGTTGCAGGATCATGAGATGATCTACAAAATCAGGACGCCTTTGGTCAACTTTTTGTATTTGACTTTCCAGATCACTGAGTTTCATTAAAAAAGAAAGCCTGAGTAAGTAGAAACAATTTTACATTGCCACTAATGAAATTGGATTAGGATAATAAGGTCTTGTCTGAACCATTACACATTTCATCTGCAGGGTGGTTTGGTTTTTTTTCCTTCTACAATTTCCTCCTTCCAAACGCTGCCTATTTGCCATGTTCATTAAAAAAGAGTGGAGGGGACACAACCATAGCACTGAAAAGAAAAGACAGCTTGTTGTGAGGAGAGCTCTTTTTACATTCTAAGTATTGTTTTCCTTTGTACTCGTGAATCACGAGAGGCACTCAGAAAAAAAAAATGGATTTATGGAGTCTAGAAACAATTTCTGATGTTTTACCATCTTACTAAAGCAGAAACAATTGAAACCCCCAGGCGTGTGAGACTGCTCGAATTAGCCACCTGGCAATAAAGGCAGCCTCCTGGAGATCCAGAAAGAGTAGCTTAAAAGTGTTCTACAGGAGGGTCAATTAAAATCCTGAAAAAGTTAAATTCAATTAATTAAATCCAATTAAAAATTCTTCAAGAGTTGGAGGGGAAATCAGTTCTCAGAGGCAGGGCTCATATTCAGAAACAAAAGGAGGTAGTGTCCTGACTTGTGGAAGTACCAAGGGCAGCAGCAGCACTGTAAGGTAAGACCAACAGCTGAGAACTTCATACTGTTTTGCTTCTCTTACTGATTGAGAGTAATTGTGACTCCTAGAATGGCTGTTTCTGTCATAAGCATGGCAGCTCTGCAGGAAACGAGGCAACCAGACACAGAATCACAGAATGCCAGCATTGTAGGGGTTGGAAGGGCCCTGCAGAGCTGCTCCAGCCCCTGCTAAAGCAGGTTCCCCCTGCTCAGGGGGCACAGAAACGTGTCCAGATGGGGTTGGAAACCTCCTGAGAAGGAGCCTCCACACCCTCTCTGGGCAGCCTGGACCAGGGCTCCCTCATCTCAGCACCAAAGGAGTTTCTCCTCCTGTGCCAGTGGCACTGCCTGTGCTCCAGCCTGTGCCTGTTACCCCTTGTCCTGTCACTGGGCACCACAGAACAAACACTGGCCCCATTCTCTCACATCTACTCTTTAGGTATTTGTCAGCATTAACAAGGTCCTCACTCATCTCTTCTCTTCTCTTCTCTTCTCTTCTCTTCTCCAGACCAAACAGCCCCAGGTTCCACAGACTTTCCTTGTCAGAAAGATGCTCCAGTCCCCTAATCAGTACTTTCAAGTTTGATTTTTAAGTTGAAGTACAGATGACATTGTTATCTCTTCCTTTGTCCCTCCAATTCAGGATCTGGCTTTCTCATAATACAGCTAATGTGAGCAATTTAGTTTCCTGCTATGTTGTTACCATCCCAGCCTAAGTTTCTACTTGCTTTTAGATATAAAGCAAAACTCCACAAGACAAGAATGCAGTGTGATATAAGTCAAAGCCCTGCTTTTCCCATCATAGGCATACCAGACCCTTAACTTAATGATAACCTGCACCTTCATGGCATGGACTCACTGAATCTCCTTGGGCTTTGGTTGCAAGGACTGCACCATGGGCACACTGCAAGGCAGCAAACATCTGCCAGATCTGGCTGCAGCTGAGAACATGTTCATGCCTGTTCTATCCATCTTCAGGTCCCACAGAGCAAAGGGGACTATAGGGGAACAGTGGGCACATGTCAAGACACACACAACCCTCATTTGATGGGAGGGAGAGGAGTAGTGTTTTTCTTCTCTGAAACCACCTGAACTTTTCATTATCAACAACCAGAGTTATTGTTTTTGTGTTAAATTAGCTGTAGTAGCTGCAATACATTTAAGGTCCAGCTAAAGGAATGCCTAATGCAAGCATAAATCTTCAGAAATATTTATAGCATACGTGTCTCAACAAGTCCTGTATTTATAGGCAAACCATTTAAATGAATATCTGATAAGGAAAAAGACTATTCAGCTGCAAAATATCTTCCCCTTCCCAGCAGGGCTACAATGAGTATTTGAGCAGCCGAACGGATAAATCTGCTTGGCACTAATGTATCAATGCTGCATCTTCTATAAACTTTCCATGCAGCAGAATATAAATATCTGACAAAGAAATAATCCTGTTAAAGAAGAAAATTGACTGGAACTCAGAGCCATATGGATAACAGTTTTTCTCAGTATTATCTGCTGGGTCTTTGATTCTCTGTCTTTGCTAACTTTCTTTTTCCTTCTCCACCTTAACCTTAGGGAATCTTCTGAAGACATCTCCATTTAAAGCAAAGTAGCCAGAAAATCTTTCACAGTTCTAGAAAGGATGGTCTCGCCAAGCAGGGATTTCACACAGCTTAAGGGCTGAAGGGATTATTTTATACGTGTAGTTTGCCTTTCTATATTGCAGTGGCTTATGCAGCTGTTCTTGCATCAGTTTTATCACCTAGATGGGGTTGCTGATGCATTCTGGAGTAGAGAGACTACAAATGTGTGAAGGGGGGATAAAAGTGTGTTTTCTCCCTCCCTCTGGGAGTACAGACAGGATTTAAAGCTCAGCACAAACCATGGCCACCTGCAAGCCATGAGCAACAGAAAGCAGACATGGTTTAGGTAAAGCAACATTGCTTTGGTACACACCAAATGGCTTTGCATGGCACTGGGAAAGCAGGGATCCCAGCTGCAGCCTGTACTTCAGGTAGCCCAAATCATAGAATCACAGAGTGGTAGGGGTTGGAAGGGACCTTTAGAGTTCATCCAGCCCAACCCCCTGCAGAAGCAGCTCCCACCTAGATCAGGTCACACAGGAACGTGTCCAGGTGGGTCTTGAAGCCCTCCAAGGAAGGAGCCTCCACACCCTCCCTGGGCAGCCTGGGCCAGGGCTCCCTCACTCCAACACTCAAACATTTTTTTCCTTTTGTTTAAAGGGAACTTTTTGTGTTCCAGCTTCATCCCATCAATCCCTGTCCTGTTGCTAGATACAATAGAAAAAAGTGCTGCCCCAATCTCTTGACACCCAACATTGAGATATTTGTCAATATTAATGAGATTCCCCCTCAGTCTCCTCTTCTCCAGACTAAACAACCCCTGGTCCTGCAGTTCTTTCCTCAGAAGGAAGATGCTCCAGTGCCCTGATCATCTTGCTGGCCCTGCACTGGCCTCTCTGCAGCAGTTCCCTGTCCCTCTGCAGCTGGGGAGCCCAGCACTGGCCACAGGACTCCAGATGAGGCCTCAGCAGCTCTGGCAGAGCAGAGGGGGAGCAGAACCTCCCTGGCCCTGCTGCCCACACTCTGCTTGATGCATCTCAAGATGCCAATGTCCAAGAATGTGTTTGAAGACTAATTCACTCAGAGAGTGTTGCTCATTTTCACTCACAAGCAAAAGGATGAGGCTGCTTATGTTCTGGCTTTTGCTTTCATGGCTTTTCATTCATTGAAGCGTGACAAAACGCAGCAATTTCATAAGCCCTGTAAAACAACCTCTTGTCTTCAGGCGAAAGCTAGTGGTTTCCACTGCTAAATAAACAGCCAGCCCCCCTCCCTGCTGGGGATTCATGTGTGCTAACGTGTGAGTCAAGGTAGACTGAGAAAATTAGAAAACTCACAATACTGTTAAATAAAACTGGGATTTTCAAAAGCACCTGAGTGCAGTAACTGAATCTTAAAGGATTTAAGAAATCTCATTCTTTTTGGAGATATCTGAGTGGAAAATAACACGGTATACCTGTTCAGAAACTTTCCTGTTTTCAAAAAGCTCCTCTTTGGTGGAAACTGTACGTGATGGCAGTCAGAGAGGGATTTGTTGTGTGCCCGTGGGTTAACAGCACTGGGCAGCCTCTGTGCCTGCTCCTGTCAGCGTGTGGGTCAGGGGTTTAGTGCACTTATACCCCACCTGAAACATTTGCATTCGAGCACAACTGAAATAATCACTGATGTGCATGATGAGCCCTCCCCTCTGCATCATAATACATCCAAATAAAAGTCAACACCTACTCCACAGGATTAGTTTTACCCCAGGATGTACCTTTCCACTTGTTGCAGGAGCTTTGTGGTGTGTGGTATTTGGTTTCCTTCATAGTTACTCTACAAAGAGTCATTTTGCCTGTGTAAAGCTGTCTCTCTTCGGGCTGGAGGGGACTCAGGCCGGGTAAGGTCCTTGCTTCTACTTCAACACATCACTCAGGCACAGATTGCCTAAGGAAAAGTTCTCTTTATCTTTGTGTCCCTGAAGACCCCATGGCAAACAGAACCGCACCAATAGGATTGCTCATGAGGAGTAGGAGGTGCTGCTGAAGGGGAAGGATGCTCTTTCAAAGCATGCCCAGGAATAAACTCATTGGAGATTGTTTTGTTTGCACAACATCTTTCCTGAAGGCAGGTTAATTTATGGAGAAGAATGGAAGTTGCAATCTGGCAGGGAAATCTTCTCAACGCGTTTGGCAGTCCCATAGAAGCATGAGTCTGGGTAGCACCCCCTCCTGCAGCCTCACTCTCTCTGAAGACCCCGAAGGCAGTGTTACCAAAATCTGTAACGGGAAAGCACTCTCCAAACCAGATTTTATAGTTTAGAAAGCCAACATTAGTTTATTGTAGTGCTGAGCGTACAGGGGAAGAGTTGAAAGCAGAAATAATGATTATCACAAGCAAATAAGCTATCGACAGGAGCTTCTGTGTAGTGATTTCATGGAGGTCTTCTAAGTTGGAGTGGTGCAGCACCCAAAACTAGTGCATCAGTAGGAGACAAAGAAGTACTTGTGTAGGCTTGGGGTGGTATGACAGACACCACGGTGTCTGGAGTCAGCATCACCTTCAAAAAAAAGCCAAACCATGTCCTGAGGTGACAACCTCAATGGGCCTTTGTTATCTGAGTTTTACCAGTCTTTAAGGGCATCAAACAGAGACTGGGGACAATGTGACTTTTCTCTTTCTCTGGTTTTCTCTGTTCCATTCACATTCTGTAATGCAGAACATATTGCTGCTGTGAGCTTTTCCTTCTGGTGTTGTTGGTTTTCCATTCAACGAGGGTCTGCTTTGGTCAACCAAATTCACTTTGGGAAAACAAAGACCCTTTGAAAACTTACTGCAACCAAACAATGCAGCCAGATCCCAAAGGCTGCTGCAGGTTTGCAGGGCTTTGGATTGTTGCGGAGTATGGCCTGTGGCTTTGTTCTCCAGCTGTGAAGGTGAAGAGTCTGGTCCAGAAATAGAAAAGAACACTTTCTAATTTTGCTGTTTATCCTCCTCCCCTTTCAGACACTCATTAGTCTCGGCTGGTATGCAACGAAGCAGCCCAGAAATTTGAAAACAACAGCAATAACAAGCACTCCAGGTTGTTTCAGGAAAGTTTTTTATCTCCCAGCTGTGATGCAAACCAAGAGATTGCCACACAGGAATTTTTTTTTTCTTAAGCCCTTCGACATTTAAAGACAAAAAAAAAAAGAATAAAGAGTGTTCTTAATACTAATACCTTTGGTAGTTCTATTTTTCAAATGCTTTAGCTGTTTGAGTGGGTTTCTGTTTTAATTTTTGGATCTTTACTAACAGATTTGAAAGATGTAGAACAGTAAGTCTTTGCCAGCATCCAAGCCGGACCCAGACTTGTCTTCAAAACCCCAGCCACCTTCACCTGCTGAATGCTGTACAGTGGGAAGGACACAGCAACAGTTTCAATCCTGCTTTATGTTCCCACATCATGGGAAAACAAGACTAATGTTCCTCTCCTGTGGATGCCCAGGCCTCAAAAGGGGTCTGCTCTTCACTCACATGAATCCTGATTCAGTTGCATTGGACCCTGGGGATGTCTCAGTACAGAAGCTCTCACAAGTCTTGTCTCCCCAGAGGTGCTACAGGCACATCAGGGTCTCCCCTCCAACACCTACATGTGTGTTCCAGTATCAACTCTTCCAGTATCAACTCTGTCAAACTTGATGTTTTATTTCTTTTTCATGGCTTTAGCAGATTGGCAGACGTGGGGCAGACACATCCTTTGGTTTACAGACAATCACTCACTTTTCCATCTGTTCCTTTGCTGGTGCTTTCCCTGGAGAGGCTGGAGTGCTGCAGATGCTGTGCCCAGCCTCAGGTACATCCTGGTGCTGCTGGTAACTGCAGATGCCAGAAGGGCTCACCGGGGTGATGAGCATGAGGCAGATTGTCCAGAGATGCTCGAGGAACTTAGTCTTTACCAACAGTCACCTATGACCTTCCACAGCAAACACACACACCCTTAAAGAAAACCACTGACCTAGTTGCAGAGGTGTTGCATTTTGGAGAAGTTGTCAAGTAAATGCAATTCGGGGGTTAACTTTGTGCTGTGAGTAGAGAAATAGCAAAGGGGGGATGTCAGAGTCTCACAGATCGTCGTAACTTTTCCAAATGGGGTTTCCTTTCATTCATTTGAGAGACAATGAAGATGGAAAGAAATAACCCTTTATGACAGGCATATGAGAAGCACCGTGCTTCTTGCTTTTGTTCCTGCATTTGTCTTGGATATTTTTTCACCTACAAGCCTTAAGACTTGAGGCTATTTTCCTTGTCTGTGTTCCAGGGTCAAGACATTTGTGCTGTAGTTCTTCCCTATGGGGAAGTGTAAAGACATGTTTCCTTGCCCTTGTTGTCCATCTGACAGGCAGCCTCTCTGTTTAGAAATACCCCCTACACATGTCCCCACCACATGTCCCACCACAGAGATCCCCATGTAACACATGTCATGTGTAACTCATCTCCTCCAAGAGCACACAGCCTAGAGGTGATTTGACTGCAGTGTTTGAGGCCCTTTAAACAGAAAAAGCAGCAAAATAGGTTGGGTGTTTTTTTTGCAGTGAGAAACTTTGGAACTAATTCCAGTCAGGGGTACTTCACAGGTTAAGTAAAAGGGATGAAGATGGCAGAAAGCTGAGCAAGACATGGGCAGGAGCAGCCTGTTGCCAAGGTGCTCCATGAGCTCCACAACTGCAATAGCTCCAATGCCCTACCTTTAAATTTTAGCATCCAGCTCTGTGCTCCTAACCACAAATCATCCTTTTGAAACGTTCCTTCAGATTAGGAAGTGCGTGCTTGATTGCACTGTGGATGGGAAGTGCATGATGAAAAGTGGCAAAAGAGGCAAAAAGCACTCATAGCTTGAGAAGCCCAAAAATAATGATCTGGATGCAGGTGTTTTGTAGAAGCAAAGAAAGGAGAAACTTTAGGCTGAAAGGACTGCGTGATAATTCCACAATCAGTTGGCAGTTTTTTAAGTGAGCGAAGCATCATGCCTGGGAGGGAAAACTCCTGATGAACTCTCACTCTTGCTGACTAATGGCTTAAGTATAGAGCTCAACAAGGAGATAAAATTGATCCAAACCAGACATTTCAGACCTTGGATGGAAAGTCTTGATCCTGCTTCTACCAAAGCTCGGATCAGCTTTCCCATGAACTTTGGTTAAGAGATAAAGTAGTTTAGAAACGTTTCATGAGTATTTTCCAAAGGTGATTGAACAGCAGCAAGTGTGGAAGCATCCAAACAGAATAAGACAAACGTTAGACCTCGATCCCACGAACAGCCTGTTGATGTGTGCAACTTTGAAGTGAAAAGGCCTCCAAAGCATGCAAAATTAACTACAGGCATAGATCACCTCCGAGGATCAAAGCCCCAGTGAGTGACAACCTGGCCCTCAAGCATCAGAGAAAGAATTTTTTTAATTAGACAAGAGAAAGAGGCTGAGACAGCAAGGGGAGGAGAGCAATCAACGTTGGCAGCATTTATCTGGCTCCATTGAAGCTCAAAGACACAGTTAACAAAAGAGTTTAGTTTTTGTAAAGGTCAAGTATAAGTTGCTAATTTGGAGATAAAGAAAGCTTGGAGGTACAAGGAGGGCAAAAGATGACATTATAGAATCATAGAATCAGAGCATGGTTTCAGCTAGCAGAGACCTTTAAGCTCATGGAGTGCAGCCTTTGTCCCAGCCGTATAACCCACTGCCCTCAGTGCAGTATCCACCCGGCTCTGAAACCCCTCCAGGGACAGTGACTCCAGCACCAAACCCTGGGCAGCCCCTTCCAATGCCTGACAGCCCTGTCAGCACAGAAATCCCTCCTCACACCCAGCCTGAACCTCCCCTGGTGCAACTTGAGGCTGTTTCCTCTTGTTCTGTTGCTTGTCACTGGGGAGAACAGACCCACCCCCACCTGGCTGCAGCTGCCTTTCAGGTAGTTGTAGGGAGTGAGAAGGTCTCCCCTCAGCCTTCTTTTCTCCAGGCTCAACAGCCCCACATCCCTCAGCCCTTCCTCACAGCAGACGTGCTCCAAATCCTTTCCCAGCTTGGCAGCTGCCTCTGGATCCTCTCCAGCACCTCCGTGTCCTTCTTGTAGAGAGGGGCTCAGACCTGGGCACAGTATTGGAGGTGCAGCCTCCCCAAAGCCCAGTCCAGGGCACTGATCAGCTCCCTGCTCCTGCTGACAACACTGTTCCTGATGCTGGCCAGGATGCCCTTGGCCTTCTTGCCCAGCTGGGCACGCTGCTGGCTCCTGTTCAGCCGCTGCCACCCAACAGTGCCAGGTCCCTCTGTGCCTGGCAGCTTCCAGCCACTCCTCCCCAGCCCTGTAGCTGCTGGGGGTTGTTGTGGCCCAAGGGCAGGACCTGGCACTTGGTCTTATTGACACTCATGGCTTTGGCCCCACTGGTAGAAAGTACAATGAAGACACAGCTACACACAGACCTGACAGAAAGGAAGGGCACAGGTTGCTGCTTCTTCTATAAGAGAGACAGCTAAAATTTTGCTTCTCTGACAGTCAATACTTAATTCACCACTATGAGGAAATTATTTGAGTGTAAAAAAGCAATATAATGCTTATATATAAATTTGTGTGTATTGGTTGTCCTCCATGGTAAGCTGTAAAGCAAGCTGGGGTATCTGCCATGATTCTCATGGCACAGCCCCATCTCTCTGCAGTAGGAAAATATTTAAGCAACTGAGTAGATGTGACTCTTTAGTTTTCATTAGTGCTGCCAGGAACTGTGGTTACATAGCACTCCCAATAATCAAGCAATTTGTTTAGAGTGCTCTCATTCACAGAATTACATTTATTACTTTACTGCCCAATGGCCTCCTAAGAGGAAAAAAAAAAATAATAATAACATGTTGCTCTAAGTTTTGACAAAAATTTGACAAGAGAGGACAAATGAGACTGAAGTGAGGAAATGATAGAGAAGCTGGGTAAAGAATGATGCTGACAAATGTTATCATCTCTGAGGAGGAGAAGGAAGAGATGGTAACTCAACCAGCCCTGTCTGGCTCTGCTTTCTGCTCACAGATCTTTTCCCAGGTGTCCCATCAGCAATGCATTGCAGCAGACGGTGTTCCAGGAGCCTGACCTTCTGTCCTGATCCTCTGACCAAACAATCTGGGCAAGAAGCGGGAGCTCTTTAAAAATGCCAGTAGCTGAATTATTATGCATTATTTGCTAGAAACAAGTCCAGATTTACATAAAACACTTCCAAGAGTTGTAATTTAAGACTTATCAGTGATGGCTTTAGTTAAAACTTCCTTGTAACCTTGTTTTTTTCAACTTCCTTGCTTGCTCTTGGGGTGTTTCCCAGAACCTGCGTGTGATCGTTGTCTCACTCCTGGAGACAACCACTGTGCTGATGATCCTCCGTCAACATTGTCATCATCACCATCATCATTATCTGCAAACTAATGTCAATATCTTGTCTTAACAAGGATAGAGAGATACAATTGTACCTTTGGAAAATAGTCACCAGAGCACACTTGACACAGAATCACAGAATGGTAGGGGTTGGCAGGAACCTTCACAGATCATCTAGTCCAATCTCTGCTGCTCATGCAGGTCCTACCTAGATCAACTCACTCAGGAACATGTCCAGGTGTGTTTGGAAACCTCCCGAGAAGGAGCCTCCATACCTTCCCTGGGCAGCCTGGGTCAGGGCTCCCTCACCTCACAGTAAAGAATTTTTTCCTTAAGGCAAAGTGGAACTTTTTGAGTTCCAATTTTTGTCCATTACCCCTTGTCCTGTCACTGCACACTACAGTCTACCCCATCCCCTTGACATACACCTTTTAAATTCTTGGAAATTTGTAAAATTCTTGTAAAAATCTTGTAAATTAATGAGGTCTCCCCTCAGCCTTCTCTTCTCCAGGCTGAACAGCTCCAGATCCTGCAGCCTTTCCTCATAAGGAAGATGCCTCAGTCCCCTGATCATCTTGGCAGCCCTGCACTGGCCTCTCTCCAGCAGGTCCCTGTCCCTCTTGAGCTAGGGAGCCCAGAACTGGACACAGGACTCCAGTTGCATCCAGTAACATTCAGTTAACCTGAATTCAGCGAGATTATTCTGACAGGTATGAGCTTCTAGTGAATTAAATTAAAGAGATTTCCAGGGTTGAATATCAAGATCGAAAGCCACAGCCACATGTGTAAATGTCTAACAGCCACTAAAACTGATTCTTCACTCCACAAGCAAAATAACCCCCATAAAAACATTCATTCCTAGTGGCTTTTCTGTAACGTGTATGACATCTACAGCTCCCAAGGGAATGCAGTTACGTGTCTGGCACCAGTAACTACCTTGTTGGCAGCTCCAGTCAGAACAAGCACATTGGCAATGAGAAGCAACTGCTTCAGCTGCTCTTCCTCAGGGTCTCAGTTGTTCCTGGCTCAAGAGCTGCTGGATGCAGTGCAGGTCTGCAGGGCCAAGGCTCCACATCTAGCTGCATCCTTCAGAGATGTAAAACCAGCACCTTTGCAACCACTCCATAGCTCACTATGAAAACCTTCAGCAGCTGTGCATGGAGATGGAACAAGAGGCTGAGGGTGAGAAAGAGCTATGCGAAAGGCTTTTCATGTTTGTGTGAGCTCATATTGTATATAAACTGTACTTGTTCAAGCCTGAGGAAAATGAAGCACTGGGATAGAATAACCTTTGGTCTAGCTCTTCTTAGATTCATGCATGCTGGATTATTTGGTCATAGCAGAGGGCATGTAACTTCATCCAAATACCTTCAGGCCTGATGAGAAGTGTTTGACTGAATTTTACCTTCTGGTTAAAGCATATAGTGTTGGTGTGGAAACCTTGACCATCAGAACTAGAACAGTCTGACCCGTGATCAGAGGGACCCTGTCTGAGGAGGAGAGCTTTGTGGGTGAGCAAAGGTGTGCTTTTTTTGCTCTTCTTTTGAAAGACAGAAAGAAAAGAAAGAAAAGAAAAGAAAGAAAGAAAGAAAAGAAAGAAAGAAAGAAAGAAAGAAAGAAAGAAAGAAAGAAAGAAAGAAAGAAAGAAAGAAAGAAAGAAAGAAAGAAAGAAATCAGATCTTGTGTTTCTACTCTAAAGAGCTCATAATGATATTCCTTGATAATTAATTGTTTATTCCTTTCCCATGGAATTGACTTTTTTTTCCCTGTTGGTTTACAACACTTACTTGCTTTGATGTTACAAAAGGGTAGGACTATGGGTCACTGAAACTTAATACAATTTCCTTCTAGCCCAAAGAGGTGAATGAGACAGGTCACAGGAGTATTTCCTGGCCAGTTTTGTAAGTACAAATAAACCAGTTTTGAAAGCATTTTTATGAATTGTGCATCATGATTAATCTTTGGCACGGTTCTTCAATATACATTAACATGGCACAGATGATACGTTAGGACTGAAACTACCAACTAAATCAATACCTCAAGGTAGCAGTTTGACATGCTACTTCCCCAAGGTTGTGCTAAGTTGAAGAAATTGCAGTTTGGATAGAGGAAGTTGAATAAGTAGCTGTTGGATAGAGTAAGTTTAAGTATCAGCCTGATGTGCTACTTTCCTGGGGTTATGGCAAGTTGAATAAGTTGCAGGTCTTGCAGAACTTGCAATTCTTATACACACACACAAAAAAAAAAAGACAAAGCAAAACTTCAAACCTTTTTTTGAGGGATTGTACAGTGTGAAAGAATATCTTCTTTAGCTAATTCACAGAGATTATGAGACAATACATTCAAAAAATTCCTCTCTGCATTCTTCACAATCACCAGGCAGTACAGCTTTCCCCTTCACAACTCACCAGAGCAGTTGCTGATGGCAATAACCTCCCAAGGGCCTTCAAGCTTTTGCAAGCGTCTCGCCACAGCAATAGGTTTGGAAAGGCTGCCAGGACTGTGCTAACAGGCAAAGGCAGCGAGACATCAGGATGGTAGCAGGCGCTTTCATGAAAAGATGTGTTCTTTATTTCCTCCAATGTACAGTGGTGACAAGTGAGAGCCTCAGTTATATGAGTCCAGGAGGTAATTATGACATGGTCTGCATGTTAGCATCTATGAGAGAAAAGATATGCTTTGGGCATCACTGCCTGCTTGTCTCACTGCAGACTCTCCTGAGCCTATTGGAATAAAGATTTCTTGTAAGAAAACATCCATGTAAATCAACACTATCTTCTTGAGAGATTGCAGATCACACTTTCAAAGCACTGCATCATGGCCATTACAGCCTCTGCCTCTTTTTCTCTTTTCCCTTTTCACATTTACTCTTCTGTACTTTCTATACTTGTTCATTTGGTAGATTGGAATCTGGAACCAGATGGAGGTTACTTCCAAAGGAGAGGGAAGGTGCACTTGATACTCTCATCTATATACTTGATACTTTCCTCTAGATCGTTGACAAAGATGTTAAATAGAACAGGCCCCAGCACTGAGCTCTGTGGGACTCCAGTGTTGATGGTCCAACAATCAGGTTTTGATTCCATTCCCCACCACTCTCTGGGCTGGGCTATCAGACAGTTTTCCAGCCATCACAGAGTGGGTCCATCCAAGCCATGGACAGACAGTGTCCCCTCATCCGGGTGGTTGATGAAGATGTTGAACCAGACTGGCCCCAGAACCCATCCCTGAGGAATTCCATTGGCCACAGGCCTCTAGCTCAATTCTGTGCCATTGATCCCCACCCTCTGGGCTCTGTCATTCAGCCAGTTGTCCATCCACTTCACCTCCACTCATCCCAGCCACATTGCTTGAGCTTTCCGATGAGGATGTGATGGGAGACAGTGTCCAAAGCCTTGCTGAAGTCAAGATAGATGACATCTGCTGATCTCCCCTCATCTCCTCAGCCTGTTGTGCACTCATAGAAGGCATCAGGTTGGTCAAGCAGGATTTCCCCTTGGTGAATCCATGTTGACTCCCCCTGATAACCACCTTTTCATCCATGTGTTTAGAGATGACATTCAGGATGAGCTGTTCCATCAGCTTTGCAGGGATGGAGGTGAGGCTGACTGGCCTGTAGCTTCCTGGGTTGTCCTTCTTGCCCTTGGTGCAGAATGCAGTGACATTGGCCTTTCTCTAGTCCTTAGACACCTCACTTGTCCTCCACAATGGATCAAAAATGATGGAGAGTGGTTTAGCAATAACATCAGCAGCTCCCCTAGCATTCATGGGTTCATCCCATCAGATATTATAGATGTGGATGTCCACCTTGCCCAAATGGTCTCTAACCTCATCCTTGTCCACCAAGGAAAAGCCTTCCAGTCTCCAGGCTGTTTTACTCTCCTGCAGGGACTGGGCTTTCTGAGGACTGGTCTCAGCAGAGAACACTGAAGCAAAGAAGGCAGTAGTTCAGTCTTTTCTGCATCTTCTGTCACCAGGGCACCCTCCTTGTTCATCAGTGGGTTCACATTCGTCATGATCTTCCTTTTACTGCTGTAGTATTTGAAAAAACCCTTCTTGTTTTCCTTTACTTCTTTTACCAGGTTTAGATCCAAAAGGGCTTTGGCCTTCCTGGTTTTGCCCCTCCACACTCTGGTGATGTCCTTGCAGTCATCCCAAGCAACCAGGCCCTTTTCCCACCTCACATAGATTTCTCTCTTCACCTTGAGGAGTTCCAGTAGTTCTTTTTTCATCTATGCAGGCCTCTTTTCCTGATTATCTCCACGTGAGGACACACTGATCCTGGGCTTGGACGACATGGTGCTTGAAGATTGACCAGCTGTCTTGGGTACTCCCACCATCGAGAATCCTGTCCCATGAGAACTCTCCAAGCAGGTCTTTGAAGAGGCTAAGATCATCTTGCCTGAAATCCAGGGTCACAACCTGGCTTGGTGTCCTGTTTCTTCTGCACAGGATCTTGAACTCTACCATCTCATGGTCACTGCAGCTGAGGTTGCCTCCAACCTTCATATCCCCAACCAGACCCTCCTTATTTGTCAGCACCAGGTCCAGCGGCACACCCCTCCTCGTCGGTTCCTCGATTACCTGAAACAGAAAGTTGTCCTCAACAATGTGTAGGAACCTCCTGGACTGGGTGTGCTTGGCTGTGTGGCTTTCCTAGTAAAAATTAGGGTGATTGAAGTCCCCCATGAGGACCAAGGACCACTTCCTCCTCTTGAGGAGGTGTCCTGTAGCAAACTCCCACAGCAGTACCACCCACACTACCCTGCCTCTTCATTCTCACCCACAAACACTCAACCTGCCCCTCATGGCCTCAGGCTGAGCTCAGTGCACTCAAATTCCTCTCACACAGACACCCTTCACCTCACTGGCCTGTCTGTCCTCCACAGCCCAGAGCCATTCCTGGCTGAGCTCCAGCCATGGAGCTGTCCCACCACATCTCAGTAACAGCAAGGAGCTCATGGCCCTTCATCCTCACCCACATCTCCAGCTCATTCGCCAGGCTGCTTGTGTTGGTGTACAGGCAATGCAAGGGCTCACCCAAACACACAGGTTTCCCTGGGTGGGTGCAAGAGGATCCTCCCTCATTTGACACTCCCTCAGGAATGTCAAACCCCTTGCAGTGGGACATCACTACCAATTAAAATGTTTATTTCCAACGTCACTATTACTTTGATATTTTATGTTCATAAAAAGGAATCTATTTATTGCTGCTTTGTGGAGAAATGAAGGACCATTTTAATTAACCAGTAAGTCTGGCTTTAATATTTCATAGGACTCTGGCTGTGAATTCCTGCAGAGTGAATGTTTTCAGACAACTTGCTTAAAAGCATCCCTCAACTGATTCTCAGCAGATGTGTCAGAAATCATTCCAATCTTGTGCTACACGGCAGCTTACTTTGTCCATTGTCTCCCAACATCAGTATTTACAGTAGCACCTAGAAGTCTCTGGTGCCACAGTGAGCCTTGAACAATGGACTCAAACACGAACAACTTAATAAGAGAGAGTCTTGACTCTGTTTCCAAACTGGAGAAAGAGTGACAGCTAATGATAGGAAGGAAAAGACACATAAAACCTGGCAATGAGATCACTGTTGATCATCTCTGGAGCTGGGAATAAAGCCCAGGTCTCCAGGCACATATTCAGGTGCACTTTTTCCTAGTCTTCACTCTGTTTAACTGTCTCTAATCCAACAGCTTTGCTTTCACTTTGTATTGAACCTTTCACAAGTCCACCCACTATGTTCAATACAGTGACACCCACTTCTCTTTAGAGAGCAGAGAACACAGGTAAAGAGCAATTATTTCTCCTAGCAGCACAAAAAGTGTAAGAGGAAATAGGGCTCCCTTTAATCTCATCTCTCTCATCCATTATTGAAAGAAAGAAAGAAAGAAAGAAAGAAAGAAAGAAAGAAAGAAAGAAAGAAAGAAAGAAAGAAAGAAAGAAAGAAAGAAAAGCAAATTAGTGGTAAATTGACTTATCCAGGAAGAATCCTTCACCCCAGTCAGAACCTACTGTAGGGGCAGAGTGTCCTGGCTGGACTGGTCAGGATCCACCAGTGACTCCGGTCTGAACAGGAGGTAAACAACAACAGCCAGGATATTTTAGAGGATGGTAGCACTTGGTCCTAAGAGACCAGTACTCTGCCTCTGCTGCAGCCAAAGCCATGATGTTGGGCACATGGAGATTTATCTGAGCCATCAGAGACCCTGACAAGTCTACCCTGTATAATATGGCTGTGATGCACACTGCCTGCCCTTGGACATTTCCAGGGATGGGGCAGCCACAGCCTCTCTGGGCCACTCATTTCATAATAGTTCCAGACTCTTGGCACAGCACATTACTTCAAGAGCATTCTGTCTGTATTTGAACTGCAGACAGTACTAATCCTGCAGACTTTAAATCAAGCAGGGAATGGATGGCTGTCTGGCCCTGAAGCCAAACCCTTCCTCCTACCAGTGCCTCCTGTCTATTGCCTGTCTGTAACAAATGAGGCTATCAGTTCACTATTCCACAAGAACAACTTCAGAGAAAAGTTTCTAAAGGTTAAGGTATTGTTATTCCTCTCCTCAGCAGCAAAGCAAGGCTGTGTGTTAACGGCAATGATAACAGCTCACAGGAGATGGATGCCATCCTTCTCACATTCCCATGGAGTTACCAAGCCTTGAGCAGAGCAATTGCCTTGGTGTTAAGTCCATTACAGGCTGAGTTGGGAGAGAGGAGTAAGAAACCATGGGCAGGGAAGGCAAGCAAGACCTGGAAGCACAAAGCCACAGGAGCACAGATTGAGGGGGAAAAGCAGGAGGTAATGCCTCAGTGGAAGACAATGGAACATTTTGCTTTAAATTATAGGAGTTCTAGCCTGTGAGAAAAGAGTCCAGAAAAATGTGACACCAGTCATTCCCTTCACCCTCAAAGCAGGACAATTTGTAGAAAAAAAACCTGAAACATACATTATTTTTCTACAAGTGCTATTATTCTAACCATGCCTGTTTTTGGAGCAAACCTCTTTCTTTAATACTGAAATCACTGGGCATACAGAAATGGCTGCTTTCACTAAGCCTGCAACCTGCCTATATGACACTGCTGATGAATAAATACAGTGTTGAAAAAATGAGCTCATTTTTACACTGAAACATATGAAGGGGGGGGGGAGAAAAACCCACCAAACCTTTTTATTACTTATCCATCTGAGATCTTATTTTGAGGACTAAGAGGGCTCAAATCTCTCCTGAAACCTCTCTGCAGCGAGGACCTGAAGCTCCTCAATCCCCTCCAGGGCTTTCCCACTCTCAGATAGCCAGTTTCTCTTTCTACGTGTCTTCTCACCTCCGTTCCCTTTTTTTTTTTCCTCCCTTCTTGCCTCTAGAAATATCAATTCAGACTTAGAAAACCAAAGCAGCCTCTTCCATTTTCTATTGTTCCTGAAGGCAAGTTTAATACAGACCGATTTCCAGTGCTGAAGCACAGAAGGAAAGTCAATCAGGGAGGCAGATAAAGATGTAACCATTAATATTAACAGTCCAGAACTATTAGCTTTCATTGCCTCCCCCAAAAGCAATCCCCAGTGCACCAGCTGGCTCGACTCCCACCAAATCTAGAGATTATCCTTCAGTGTCCTTTGCACTTTTTGCATTTTGATGGGAGTATAGGTAGGAAGGAGCACCGTTTGATGCAGTAAGTGAGGCAAAGGTGTAGAAATCTAAGATGCTCCAGTCAGAGATCAGCAAAAGACACGCAAAGCCTCTGTTAAGTGTCCCATAGGGGAGACTGGGGACACAAAGGACTTCGAAACACAATAGGGAGCACCACAGCAACAAAGTCCTGGCGATCAATTGCAGTGAATCTGTCAAAGGAAGTAAAACTGAAAATAAACAACCAACAGGATCCCACAAAGCTTTGAGAGTCGGGGAGAGGTATCATAAACTATCAGAGAGCTCACTAGAAAAAAAAAAAAGGTGAGAGCAGATAAAAATCAGCTCTCATAAGTGCTGCTAACAAGATAGAACCTCCCCCTTTAAAATAGTCACCTAAATAAACTAGAGCAGCAGAGATCAGGCAATGGCACAGCTGTACACTAGTTTCTTGTCCCACTTTCTCCAGCTGCTCCAGAGTTTATTATACTTTATTTAAAAAATGGAAATGACAGCTACTACTGGCCAGCAACCCTGTCAGCAAAGAAATTCCTCCTCACATCAAGCCTGAACTTCCCCTGGTGCAACTTGAGGCTGTTTCCTCTTGTTCTGTTGGTTGTTACTGGGGAGAACAGACCCACCCCCACCTGGCTGCAGCTGCCTTTCAGGTAGTTGTAGGGAGTGAGAAGGTCTCCCCTCAGCCTTCTTTTCTCCAGGCTCAACAGCCCCACATCCCTCAGCCCTTCCTCACAGCAGACGTGCTCCAAATCCTTTCCCAGCTTGGCAGCTGCCTCTGGATCCTCTCCAGCACCTCCGTGTCCTTCTTGTAGAGAGGGGCCCAGACCTGGGCACAGTATTGGAGGTGCAGCCTCCCCAAAGCCCAGTCCAGGGCACTGATCAGCTCCCTGCTCCTGCTGACAGTGCTACTTCTGATACAGGCCAGACAGGGAACTTCTGGAGAGAGTCAGCACAATGCTACCAAGAGGCTGAGGGGACTTGAGCATCTCTCTAATGAGGAGTGACTGTGGGACCCTTTAGGGCTGTTCAGTCTGGAGAAAAGAACTCTGAGAGGGGACCTCATGAACACTGATAAATGCCTAAAGTGGGGGTGTGGCAAACAAAGGAAATTCCACAGGAGAAACTCCTTTGGTGCTGAGGTGAGGGAGCCCTGGCCCAGGCTGCCCAGGGAGAGTGTGGAGGCTCCTTCTCAAAAGGTTTCCAAACCCACCTGGACACATTCCTGTGCCCCCTGAGCCAGGAGAACCTGCTTTAGCAGGGACTGGGCTGGATGAGCTCTGCAGGGCCCTTCCAGCCCTCAGTATTCTGGGATTCTGTATGATTCTGTGAACTGCTGTGTGAGTATACACCTACAAACAATTTGAAAGCCTCCTCTCCTTTCATACACTAATCCAACTGAACTGTTAAATTCTAAATTCACATAGACAGATAAGGAGAGAGAAATGTGATGTTGTAACTTCCCAGCTTCCTCTCATCTTAGGGCAACTCATTCAAACCATCTCTTTCACATGTTCTTCAAGCTTCATCTTGAAAGCAGCTGGGCTTTTCTGCTTTCCCATGTTGGTTTCATGATAAATATGTTTTAAAATGTCATTGCCATTAACAATTTGTTCAAAACGTTTCATTTCAGATGATATGCATTCACAGATGGCTTTTAGAAGGGACATGAACCTTCACATTTCAGGACAAAGCATCTCAATGACCCAGAAATTGCCTTTATGTGGGTTCATAGAATCATAGAATCACAGAGTGTTAAGGGTTGGAAGGGACCTTTAGAGCTTACCCAGTCCAACCACCCTGCAGAAGCAGGTCCGACCTAAATCAAGTCACACAGGAATGTGTCCAGGTAGGTCTTGAAGCCCTCCAAGGAAGGTACACCCATTTTCTCTTTGTTTGCCTTACGCTCATCACAGAGCAAAGCAAATACCAAACCTCCTGACTCCTAATCTGAATCAATAAACACAAGAATGGATGGATATACCTTTGCCATCCACAGCCTGGGCTTAGACCTGAGCTGCATTCACTGTAGCTGGTAGCAGCAATGTGGTCTAGGGAGGTAAATGATGTCAGGTAGTGAAGAGGAATCATATCTTTCCATTAATCCAACTGATATCTTCATAAGAAACAGACAAGCATGCAGGTCTGAAATTAGAGCAGCAGTCTCCAAAGCGAAGAACAATGGTTCTAAATTGATCTCTGTATCTGAATCAGTTAAACCATCTGAGACGTGATTGGTACCCATGAGTAGAAGGGTAGCCAGCCAAGAGAAAGGCATGATCAAAATCATTCTTGGAACAACCACGAGTTAGAAGAACAGTGTCAGATGTACCTGTGTTCATTTATTAAATTAAATTACATTTTCTAAATGTCTATTTAAATTTTCCTCCGAGCTTGCCCAGAGAAGATAGTGTACATGACCAGACAATTACAATGCCAAGCATGAGGAATTATATAAATTAGAAGAAGAGACGTGAGGCATGTAGAACAAAGGGCTCCGAGGACAAGAGTCTCCTGAAACCCAGGGGGAAGAAAATAAATCCCAGGAAAATGAGCTCTGAGAATTAATTATAATTGATAAAGAAGGCCACAGAGAAGGATAAAGATAACATAGAAAGAACAAGAAATGCTGGAAGATGAGCAGAGGGGTGTCAGGCCCCATTCCTTCACTTTGGTGTGTGCAGCTAAATTGTTCCTCCCCATGGGATCTGTGCTGTGATTGTACAATAAAAAAAGGAACAAAAACTCGGTCTGGCAAAAGATATCACTGAGGTCTTAGGTAAGTCCAAGAGTTTGCTCTTGGCCAACGGATTGCAGGATAAGTCACTGGTATTAGACTCATCTCTGATACACGTGCAGTGGTCCCAGTAGTGTGTGGTACATCTCAGGTTGGTAACAGAGCATCCCCAGCGTTGCAAACAATTATCTGCCAGAGCTGTGCAAACTATTGCAATGTATTAGCTGGTGCTTAGTTGGCAGAAAAAGATAGCACCCTTAATTGGTACATCCCCGAGTTGTACATCTCTGATATTCACAGGATATTTACTGTGAAATGAAGCACAGATTTCACAGCTGAGACAAGATAACAAAGGTAAAAAGCCCTCAAACTTGACTATAATGCCTTTATTTAGGAAAAATTGGCTAATTTTCATATCAATTTGTTTAAACTATAACTTGTGGAAGACAAATCTCCTTCTTGGGTCTATACTGTATTTAAAGCCTGAAAAAACACAATGCAGGAATATTTTACTTCTCTGCCTCCTTAACACAGAACTGCATTTTCTAACTATGCCCATATGGCCCCTGTAAAGAACGTGACTTCATTAGCCAATGCTCGCAGCTCCAGCTATCAAATCCAGGTTGTGCTTTTATGGACTTACTAGATATAACATGATAACTCTGCCTCAGCCTGCCAGCTTCCAGCTGATGTTATTCTTAAATAAAATTAAATGCTGCAATGCAGCAGCAAGGCACAATGGGTTTGCCAGCTGTTATTACCACATTCGTGGTGTGATGATGGGGCCAAAGCATCGCACAACATTATTTATAAACGTAGCTGAAAATTAGGTGTTTGATATTTTTTTGATTATTTATTTTTCCACTTAAATTGGCTGATTCCCCAGAGGCTGAACTGCCAGTCAGTGAGAGCTGGGCAGGATGAGAGTTGGGCACAGAGGAACCTGCTGAGGTTCAACAAGGACAAGGGCAGAGTCCTGCAGCTGGGGAGGAACAACCCCCTGCCCCAGCACAGGCTGGGGGTGACCTGCTGGAGAGCAGCTCTGCACAGACAGACCTGGCAGTGCTGGCTGATCATCAACTGACCAT
>WBNH01010625.1:128294-145233 GCA_013401255.1 Urocolius indicus
AGGAAAGGCTGCCGGACTTGGGACTGTTTAGTCTGGACAAGACTGAGAGGGGGACCTCATTAATATCGATAAATACCTTAGATATTAACATTAATATTAATATATTAATATTTATATACATTTGGCAATATATTAATATTATTATTACTTGCAGACTACCTCTATTGCTCTGTTGTAGTTCTGGTATAATGCTAATGTTACCCAGGCATTCGAAAGTAGATGTTCTCTATTTCCTGATGCTCTCAGACTTGAGAATAGATGAGAAAATATTTATCTGTATGTTCACAAAGTTGACACATGGATTTCTCCACAAGCAGAATGGCAAACCGGATGCTGAAGGGTGAGATAACACCAGCATCTTCAAAGCGTCTGGATCAGGTTGGAGGGTTAGCAAAGAGCAGTGCACAGGAGGCATATATCAACAGGTTGGTGGAGAAGGGTAGGAAGATGTAGCATTGTGGAGCAGTGCAGAAAGCATCACAAATTGTAAATGTGTTGTTATTGCATCACAGTCTGGCGTCTGAGTCACCTCATGGACTTTCTGTTGGTGGTGTGTGCTCTTCTTCCACCCTACCTTTGTACCTTCTCCCACATGCTCCACCTTCCTGTGAAACTGTTACCTGCTGCTCCTGCTGGCACCACATACCCAGCTGCCTCTGAACTTACCCTTATTCACCCAAACACCTCCTTCCCACAGGTCCTTTCCTTGCTGACAGGCAGCCTCTGCAATATTGGCAACAAAAGTGGTCCACAACACAGGTAAAGGTAGAAAGTCTTCCAGAAGCAGAATTTAGCTCTGAGACAGGTTGCTAAGGAAATAACAAACACTGAAAGACTCTAAGAATACAACAGAGAAATCTTATCAAGAAATAATGGGCCTTACACACAATGGAGCGTGCTTTGGAACAGCAGGGAATGTAATAAATATCAAGATCTCTTCCAATCCCATATTCTGACTTCACTGGTCTCTGATGACCCAATGTTTTGCAAAGTATCTTACTCTAATTTCCCCCAGGCAGGACACTTAGCTAAATGTAAACCAGAACTTTAAAGCTGTGTAGTGGAACGACATCTGTACACAGCCTTAGTTTGGTCTGTATATGCTACATTCTATAGGTCTTCCTAAGTTATGAGATGGTGATGAAGATGATGATGATAATAGTAATAACAATAACAATAGAAGTTTCAGTGCATTGTTTTTGTCATGTATGCAAGACCCAGTTTTCACTAGAGGCTGTGAATGCTGAGTAGGTTGTAGCTAAAATGGCTACATACGATGCTGAACAGCCATTACCCTCTTTCCAACAGACACTACCATCAGGCACATCATCTAGTCATTGGCCTGGCTATTATTTTCCTGACAGAGGCCTCAGTTGTGTGTCCATATGTAAGATGCGTTGGGTAGGAAACAGTCCTGAGAAAACCAAGATGTTCATGCAACCAAAGAAAGATCAGTGGTCACCCAAATACACAAGATGAGGAAGAAAACTTTCCTGATGACTGCTTGTGCACAGGAACATTTTTTACAGCATTATCCACTGAACTAATTTTATTTGCAGCATTAGCTTTATTTCTCCATTGAAACGATTTCCACATGACTTGCAGTGTTTTCTCATTGTCTGTGTGTCTTGTCAGGATCAGACTTAATTACCTTTCCTTTCAATGTTTTAAAAACTAACCTGCCCTCCAGTCTTGCATGAAAGTTGTGTTGGCATGGTTACCTAACCCATTACTTTGTGAGTATTGATTGTATTACTCATATGGCTTGAAAGCCATAAATTCACTAATACTATCTGTTGAATTGATAGTTGGAATTAGAGCGTAAGGAACAGCTTCTAACTCTAGCAATCCAGTCCAAAAACGAGAATTGAGAATGAGCTAACACGATTTTTTTTAGTGGCTGTTGCAAGAAGTATCAAAATGAGAGGAGGCAGTGCCCAGACGCCAGCTCACAAACCTCGCATTTAAATGCAGACGTTCAAGCCATGTGCCGAGGAAATCACTCAACTCTCCGTGTTTACGAAAATGAGAGCAGAGGAATTGCTGTGCAGAATCAGAGCAGAGCCAAACGTGATGCTGCATCCTCACTTCGGCAGGTGTCAGAGAGGGTCTGACCGCAATGGAATAACTTGCCTTTGGCTAAAAATGTTCTTGAACAAGGGTCTTCCAGCACTAAAAGTTTAGTAAAGGGTACCATCCCTCAGGCTAGAGAAGACCCTAGGCAGTGCCATGGAGCAGACAGTCCATGAACCTCTTCCCATAGCCCTACCAGCCAGTGCTGACTGAAAACAGTCCCATTACGCCCGACTCTTTCCTTCTGAGGTGCCAATTACAGCTGCTGGCTGCTGCCTCTCTGCTTCTTGCTTTTATTTTCCAGGCTAGTACCTCAACAAACAACATCCTAAAGGGTGAAAGGCTAATGTTCTCATTGCACCACCATGTGTCAGCTCACAGTAAGAAGCTTCAGTGGAATTAACCCTCTGGTAAGACAGTTCCCATGTGCAAGAGCCTTTGCTACATAATCATTCTTGATTGTTATTTAGTGGTTGAAACAGAGAGCTTGTAATTAGGACTCCTGGGTACCTTTTTCAGCTCTGTCAGTCACTTCATTTGTGACCTTGGGCGAGCCACTTATCCTTTCTCTCTTGCTATGCCTCATCTTACCTATCTGGAAGACAGCCATAGCACTTAGAAAAAGTTGCTGGCAAAGTTGTGATGCTGACCCATAAAGGGTCTCAGCACAACAGAATGTGCTAGCTGCAACCATCCCTCTGCCATTCATTTACTCCAACCCCACTCTGCCCACTCCACACCCCTCGTGACAGGGCAAGGACAGACCAGAGGCAGGGTAGATGTATGCCCACCATGCCATGCCCACAGGGATGATGCTGAGAGGCCTCTGGAAGCCGTGGTCCTATCCAGCAGACGCTTCAGGCAGGTTGTTGTGATGCTTCTCAGTGCCACAATACTCAGATGTATTTTTTTTTCACCTCTCAGCACCCTGGACAAATTCAGGACTCTTCCTTTTGTCCTTGTAAACGTGCCATACATACAAGCCTGCTACAGACATCTCATCCCTATCCACGTCTTCACTTCACAGAACAGCCAGGAACTCGCAGCATCATTTGCGTCAAAGTAGGTTCATACAGCTAACAAGAAATTCTAACCAGCATTCCCCACTCAAAACATAACGACCGCCCAACATTGAAGTACCTCTGTCCTAAGCAGCTGAGCCCCATGGGGTCTCCTGCAAAGAGGGGTGACTGATGAGCATTAGATTTCTTGTTCTTCATAGAATTTGGTACCATATTTTAAAGGGTAAACCCGTTACTGGATCTGAATCCCTGATTCTCCCCTCTCTTTCCCACTCCCATAACAGCTCAGAGGCAATCTGGAGAAAAGGTAGAGGGCTTGGTTTTGCTTCTCAGCTTGGCTCTGTGTTATTTACTCAGAAACTCCAGATTTGTGACAGCGCAAACCTGATGATGGTGGTTTAAGCTTTTAAACTGTGATGTTTTAAAGGCATGGTTGTTTTAAACATTTATCCCTTTGGCAACTTGGAAATGATTGACTGAAACAAATGTACTCAGTAAGAGAACAGGTCTCTTCATACTGTGTCAAAAGTAGCCAGAACTCCTGATTCACTGCAATGTTTTGATAAGGCTGGGAAATTATAATGACTAGGTAGATGCTCCAGTACAGCATGGTAACTAAAATGCAGCAATTCATTATTTTGCCAAATATTTTCTAGTGGATCCTCTCCAGCATGCACTTTCCAAGTGAGGGTCGTTATGAGTAAGAATCCCTTGAAGTTTCATGACCTGGCAACATCCTTCTCTCCTGTGGGGCTCATTGAAGACCCGTTCATGGAAATAAGCAGTAAAAGTTTCATGAGCAATTGCATGGCCCAACTTTTTTGGTCTCACCATCTGCTGCAATATCTCACATTTGGGAGATGAGAGGATGGTTTTGCAAAGAGGCAGCTGAGGGATGTAAAAGCCAGGTGCAGTCAAAAGCTGAGCCCGATTTTCAATAAACTTTTAAAATTGTTTTTCTGTCAAGGAAATAGAAATTACACACTTTTCTCCTCATGGGAGCACCTGATTATCTTCTGCTGCTGATGCCTATGTCATCGACTCATCTTAACGAGGGGATAAAGAGTGAGAAACTTTACTTAGTGGAATGCAAAGAGCTGGTGAGGTTTGTTTCTAAACTGTAGACACTAACTGGTGTTGGTATGATGGCAGGCAGCTCAAAGAAGTACACTTCATGCTAGGAGTACAAACCAATGAGGTTTGCAGTCATCATTCATTCTGGCAGAATGTTGTCTCTGACTTTTTATCAGCCCTCAGAAAGAAAGGAGTCCTGCAGAGAGTATCTTTACCCTTACTCCAGAAGACCTTCACAGAATCAATGGTGAGGGTTGGAAGGGATCTTTAAAAGCAAGTCCCACCTAGATGAGGTCATACAGGAACGTGTCCAGGTGGATCTTGAAGCCCTCCAAGGAGGGAGCCTCCACACCCTCCCTCGGCAGCCTGGGCCAGGGCTCCAGGCTTAGTGATCTGAGAAATCAATAATCACACTTAGCCTTCATCCAGTAGCTTCAGTAAGTATTTCAGTACCTTGGATCTAAACCATTATGAAAGTTGAAGATAAAAATGGAGATGTTGCCCTCTATTCAGTACACTGCAGATACATATCAAAGTACCCATTGGAGGGCAGGAGGATGCAATTCATTTATTGGTGTGTCTCATGGAGGTGCTTCCTTATTAATCAGTTTCTGAAGGCAGGACATGGTGAACAAGGTATGTAGGAGATGAGCTGATGTTTCCTTGGCAAAAGGAAAGGGCAGAAATGATTTCATATTTTTAGATGAGAGTTTGTAACTAGACAGAAAACAAAGGATGGCCATTGGTCTGAACTGACCAGCTATCAGTTTGTACCTTCACCCATGGTATGCAACACCAGAACATCATACACCCTGAGTATGCCTCTTCGATGAGGTTTACTGTTAATTTACTCTTTCGATCCAAGCCATCTTCATACAGATAGATGTTGAAACAGGCCGGGGAGAAAGTGACCTTCATGGGCTTCCAAGATGAAAGACATAATGCTGAAGATGTATTTTGCTATTGCTGTTCCTTGAGAAAGTCCCTGGTGGAGGAACAGCAGCTATTCCTATAGCTTTCCTGGCACTCTCTCAAGTGGGAGGTAATATCTCACGGCTGACAATGTGAAGGGCTGCAGGGAGGTCTAAAATAATGAAAATGTTTACTAACAAGAAGAAATCATCCATCATTGCCACTAGAGCTGTTCAAGATTGAATTCCAGACGGAATCCAGAATGTGCCAAGTGCCAGATATTAGGTTCAGTGAGATGAATTTGTATTTAATCTTTTGACAGAATCTGCACAGATTTTGCACAGGAAGGGCAGATATGGCTCTGGAACAACCGTAGGGAAGAGTTGATGTACCAAAGTAAATCCCTTCAGTACTGGCCGTGCTGCCGTTTGAGCTAAATGGAAAGAAAGGTTTGATTTGTTAAGTAGGCCATTGCATTTTTCCAGTAAGGAGTGACAGGAGCTGCTCGTAACTCTCTGCATCAACTGGGAAAAGCAGAGCATTAATCACATGTGTTGGGTCAAAAACCCTCTGGGCTGTCCAGGGCTTTTTGATGCCTGCTGACCTCAGAAACCCTGGCTGTTTGATAAGATGCTGTGGGCATTGTCAGGGTTATAGCATTTTGCCAAACACTTAAGAGAAAAAAAAAGGAGACAAACATCGATGGGTTGGGTTTTTTTTGGAACAAATCATGTCAAACAAATCTAATTTCCTTTCATGACAGGGTTGTGGCCTTGGAGATAAGGAAGAAGCAGGAGATGACTACAAAAACACTTGGAAAATGCTTTTAGCACCGTATCACCTGCCATTCTTGGAAGAAAGGGAGGCAGAATGGTTTCTCCTGGACTCTGCCTCATGTTTGCTGAAGCCTGAAAGGAACTCAGGAAAAAGACTCAGGGTGATAGTATTTTATTTCTGTGCACATTTACCTAAAACATACACTCTTGAGACAGGTCACACGGCAGTTTTGCCTCTGGTGTGTAGCACAGCTATGCTTTGGCTTGCACTTGCAACCATTCCCTACTTCAACTGGAGAAGGGAATGATACTGGTGTAAGGCTCAGTTTTGCCATCATTACCGCCTCAGCTCAAGGTACATTTTACAAATAGAGTAAAGCACCTTTCTTGTAACAAGGAAGCTGAGTGTAAGCTGGACCTCAGAGGCTACAAGTGTACATGGCTCTACCGTGTTGTAGCAGTGGAGTTGTGTCCTCTTTTACCCTCGGAGACAGTGTAATAGTTGGCTTAACCTTCAGAAGCACACTCCTGTCCTTAGTTGCACTCTTCTGGATATTTAATACTTCAGTAAAATACCTGGTGTTATCATCATCATGCCTTTATATAGAGGCACTGCAAGGTTAAACGACGCATTCAAGGTAACACAAATCAGCTCCTTTTTGGGCTCTATGGTTCTGCGTCCTATACCCACCATGGAAACCATCCTCATGAAGACTTCCAGTTCCGATTTTAATGTGATCTATGTATCACTTACACCCTCCAGGATGTGGCTGAAACGTGACATTCAACACTCCAAGCAGCGAATCCTCTATTAAATAGTGAAACTCGGTTTATGACCGCGAGGACAAAGTTCCTCAGTGTTTTTTTCCAACTGGTTACCTGCTTGGAAATGACATTATTTTTTCTGTGGCTATAAAGTTTATTTCCTGGGATAGTGACATATACAGTTCACGGGGTTTTATGTATTCTTTTATAAAATGTTTTGTGCTCTGAACCAGATAATGCATTATATTTTTTATCCCTCTTTTCAGAAAAAAAAAAAAAAAAGAAGGGCAGAAGAAGTTAACGGTATGGAAAGATGATCTTCCTATGCAGTGATGCCTTTTTATATACCAAAGTTTCAAATATTTAATCAAATTGTTTACTGGCTGTACCTAAGCCTTCAGCAAGGTGAATGTCATTTTCTGAATCCACTGTTAAAACGTGCCCAGATTCTTTTTTTAGTTTGGTTCCAAGATTACATTTATATGAGTAGATTTAGATAAATCAGAATGTGCTTTCAGCACTAAAAAATTGTGAAAAGAAAACCCTACACTTGAATGTTCTTTAAAATGTTTCACTTGGATTTCAATTCAATTAGCTTAAAAAACCCTTATAGCAACATATTTATCCACACGACTAACAAAATCTTTTGACCATGTCATCTATTTTTAAAGAGAGAGAGATGAAAGTAGATAAGAGGTAAAATCAGAAGAAAAATGGGAGGAAACTGAGAAACTTTGTAGCCCAGTCTAAGGTATAGAACTTTGGATTGTAGTCTCTTCTTCCAGTACTTTTTATCTGTGTGAAATGTACATGGATGAGATATAATCAAACCACTTGCAGCTCATGTTCAATTTGGATTGTATGTTTTCCTTACACAATTGATAGCCAGAATACTGAGTCTCCGAAGACCTCAGCTAATCTCTTACCATGGACAATCTCTCTTGTCTAACTTTTAGAAGTCATCCATAAGTTCCACTTAAACATCAGGACAAACTGTTTCAGTGTGAGATGAGAAAGCTCTGGCCCAGGCTGCCCAGGGAGGGTGTGGAGGCTCCTTCCTTAGAGGGCTTCAAGACCCTCCTGGACACGTTCCTGTGTGACCTGATCTACGTGGGAGCTGCTTCTGCATTTGGGGTTGGATTGAATGATCTCTAAAGGTCCCTTCCAACGCCTATCATTCTGTGATTCTATGATATTATGATCCATGGCTGTGTTGACACCAGACAGTTGTGTTGTCTGGTTGGAGAAGATCCACAGAACACAAGGGCTTGTGCTAATACACCAATGCCTTTCCAAGTGGTTTTGGTTCAGTCTCGCACTGCTCTTGTCCGGTGGGCTGGTTGCCAATTGCAATGGGAAGGCACAAGCTGGGCTGCAGGATCTTATTCCACCTAGAGAGAGCCCAGCTAAGAACTCACTTGAATTTCTGCACAGAAGCTGCACAGGCAAAGCCTCAGCTAAGCCTTACAGAGTAAACAGTGCATTGTTCAATGCACATATGAGACAGTCTCTGGGACAGTGACAGAATACTCTAGATTTTGGCACAGAGATTGAGCTAAACTGCATTGTTGTAAATCTAGTCTAGTGCCATTGATTTCTATCACCTACAGCAGGCTCTTCTTGTAATGCTCATTTCAGATACACAAATTAATGCACCTGTAATAGGTATAAACAACTACACTTCTTGAAAATGAAATGTGTACAGTATAAAGAAATGCTCTTTCCTGGAACATTTGTCAGCCATTCTGAGATACCCTTGGCACGACAAGCCTTTGTAGACTTTAATATTCATAATATTCAAAGCTTCAGCTAGACAAACACAATCAGGTTTTTAACCTGATAAAAACAATGCAAATAAAAGTAAGTGCATTTACAAGCTCTGACTCAAAAGCAAATGCTCAAAGATTATTATTTCCCACTTGGCTTAATAAACAAGCTAGCAAAAGCTTTTTGCTCTTTCCTAACCCAATTTAATAAACAAAACAGCTTCCTTTTGTTTAATCAAGGTATTCTAAGTGCAGAACACAGATTGTTTTATTTTTGCTCTTGTACCTAACAAATCCATCTTATTCTGAACAACAGTAATGTCTCCATACCAACGTGTGAAATAACTTATCAGGAAGAAAAACAATTCCTCAATTAAATCTACATCTACATTCATTTCCTCTGGCTAGCTAAAAAGACATTTAACAGGGCTAGAACCTTAATTGTTCTACGTTACCTGTTGAGTCAATTGAACAAAAAAACAAGTAGTTTTCAACCTGCCCATGGCTGAGAACCAAAAGTGACTGAGTTATCCACTGGATGTCTGTTAATTGACTGCAGTAGAACCTAGGTGGGTCAGACCAAAGCTCTAGTTCAATATAGTTTACTGGCACTGGCTACATTGACCAAAAATCGTGTGTATTGGATGAGAACCATTTTAGTTATTTATGCTTCTTCTACCTCTTCCACACTTGTTAGTCTCGCCCAGGTAAGTACTTTCTCGATGCACTGGCTCCCTGGTCCTGAGTCAGGTGCTGCTGTAGCTCACCAAGGCTTCATGATCAGCTGGGGCTAACACTCAGACAACCAAGAGAAGGGGAAGGGATGCTTTGTGAGTAGAAGGGTTTTAGTAAAATGACAGTTTTAAGAAAAACAAAACAAAAAAAAAACCCAGAAAATTCACAGTGATAGTCCCAGGAAAAAGCATGCTTATCTCATATACTACATCACAGAAAATGAACAAGAGCAGCTCGTGTTTCCTTCTGAATTGGCTCTGGGAATAACATACCCCAGAGAAAGCTGCCTGCAGGCAAACTCCAATGAACAAGCTTTAAACTTTTCTCTTTTTTTTTTTTTTTGTTTCACTCAGTCTTTCAGTAGGATAATTTGAAACCATTCTTCCTCCTTTCCCAAACTCTCCACTGCCTTTAAAAGTCTGTGCACACAGTCATTATGGAAGGTGCTTATATTTCAATGCTTGATTGAAAAAAAAAAAATACCTAGAGGTATTTCTGGTTTGAAACAAGTTCACAGAACTGTTTTCTATCAGTTGCCCATTCAAATAAAATGAAAATTAAATGTGCATGGGAATTAGACATCAGTTCCCTTAAACTGCCGTTTTATGACTGTATACTTTAATTGGACATTGCAGATAAATCCTTTTAAAAAGCTTGAAAACAACGTTTTCATCAGCCTGGAGCAGCTCATATTTCGTTCCAAACAGCTGAACAAACACATTGGTGTTGCTTCTTCCTCAAAGGATTTTTAAGCCCTGCTCCACTCCTAAAGAGAGCAGGCACGTTACACGCATGAATTAGGCAAAGCAGATTCATGCAAACTGCATATTGAATGAAACAGAGTATAAACAATTTCTTGCAGAAGGAACTGGGCAGAATACATTTTGTTTGTTGAAGAAAAAAATATCAGTCCCTTTTTCTGTTGCTGAAGTCCCATGATGTTAAAAAGCTTGCATTATATATAACAGCAATCTGCCATCTCCTCAGTTCAATCAAGGAACACTATCAATTTTCACCTGCACCACGGGTTCCTGAGCTAGCCACTAAAAAGAGGCATTTTCTGGGCAAAGGGAACAAACTGAACACGCAGAGATACACCGTGACTCACTTTGGTGTTCAGAGACTACTGCAGTCAACATAACAAAGAGGCTTTCTACATCACTGAGGCCAGATCCATTTGTCATAGGCAACTACAGTCTTACAAACTTACTGATGTCCACCTCATGAGAAGCTTGGGGTAGAGGGTTCCACGTGTCTGCTACTCTTCCCAAATCTCTTTTCCTCTCTGCACTGATGTGCTCACTGAGCACTGATACAGAGTGAAAGGACTTTCCCTCCACATCATTTTCACAGCTTGGTTTCAACCACAGGAGAAATTTTACTGTCAGAAAAGCAGCAAACAAAAGGGTCTGTGTCTAATAGGATGAATGGGTATAAAGATCCCTCTGGAGTAACACCATAAATCAAGAGTCAGGTCCCTTTCAGTCAGGGAAAACAGCAATGCACAAGAAAACTGAGTGAAGTATAGGTTCCCTGGGTGCTGGGACAAGGACTGCTAACTGTGCTGTGAGATAGTGCTCTGCTTTGGGCAAAAGAGTAATTGGATATGACATTCCAATCTGCACCTTTCAAAGCCCAAGAGCATTCCTCCACTGTTGCTGCTTTGCCCGCTATACTCTTCAACTTCAGAGAATAAAATGCAGCACATCCTATATCAAGCTCTGACTATTTTGATTTCTTTTCCTTCCTGCACTCTCCTTTGCTAATTATCCAATATGTATTCAATATTGAGGATTTATTTGTGTATTTGTCCACTATGCATTTCAACCAAAGCAGCTTTAATGAATTGTATTGACCACATGAATATAACTTACTTAATTTCAATCAGCTAGGATGAAAATGTTGTTTTCTACATTGGCTGCCATCTGGTGCTCTGCAATAGCAGAAATCCTGGGCTAGAAATGACTAATGCTCTTCACTAGGAGTCTAGATAGCTAGTTCACACCTGGACATACTGTGATTCTCCACCCTCCTCCCTTCCAAATCAGTCCAAATCTAAGCCACCCCAAAAAAGTTCTTGAAGGAAACAGTAAGACTAATTTCCAGCTCTGTCTGGTATCCACCATTTCCACAGTGCAAAAAAGCTTCTAGGAAATGAAAGTTAAAAATATAACTTCCCCATCCCAAAGCTTAGTAACTCACCAGTTGTATGTAGGGCATGGAACTCTAGACTCGGAGCACTGAGTTTTTCACCCACTTTCCAGACAGACACAGAAAAGTTTCTAGACAGTTAAACTCAAAATCCTAGAACTCTGTATGAATCACAAATCAGCATAGGAACTACACCCTAACCAATCAAATGAACAGAAAATCACATAAGGTATGCAGTAGGAAATGTCTGAGTAGGTATTGCTGCCATTCAGTAATAACTGGGCAGGCTGAGAGTTGGGAACCTCATGAGGTTCAACAAGGACAAGGGCAGAGTCCTGCAGCTGGGGAGGAACAACCCCCTGCCCCAGCACAGGCTGGGGGTGACCTGCTGGAGAGCAGCTCTGCACAGACAGACCTGGCAGTGCTGGCTGATCATCAACTGACCATGAGCAGCAACGTACCCTCGTGGGCAAGAAGCCAATGGCAGCCTGGGGGCAGCAAGCAGAGTGTGGGCAGCAGGGCCAGGGAGGTTCTGCTCCCCCTCTGCTCTGCCAGAGCTGCTGAGGCCTCATCTGGAGTCCTGTGGCCAGTGCTGGGCTCCCCAGCTGCAGAGGGACAGGGAACTGCTGCAGAGAGGCCAGTGCAGGGCCAGCAAGATGNCTGTGAGGTGAGGGAGCACTGACCCAGGCTGCCCAGGGAGGGTCCTCCCCAGGATACATTCCTGCGTGACCTGATCTAGGTGGGAGCTGCTTCTGCACCGGGGTTGGACTGGATGATCTCTACAGGTCCCTTCCAATTCCCACCATCTTATGATTCTATGATTCTTGCTCAAGGCTGGAGAGATGAAATGGGGAAAACCTAGCCTTGCACACTTAAATGTTATTTTAAAAGCCATTAGTTAAAGTGTTTTATATGGATCTCACCAGACAACAGTTCTTTTGCTCCTACAGAAATGTCCTTTTTTTCTACTTTTGATTTTTTTTTTTCCCAAAGCTGATGCAAGCGTAGTAATGCAACCTGCAAGACATCAGGACACAGAGCACCGCAACCAAAGACTGGAAATTAGGTTCTTCTGCGAAACCAACACATTCATTTTTACAAGGTCAGCTTAGTAACAACAGTCAGAACGAGAAACAGCATGAGAAAGTCTAATAAAACTATTTTGGTTTTGCATATTTTCAAAACTATCTATTGTTTGTTTGTTTTAATCAAGACAGGTGCGTCCTCACGGAACCTTTCAATTTAGCAAACAGTGGTTGTATCCTTTTTCTTGACCAGGCCTACTTACAGGCAATATTGGCAGACAGATAACATGGCTGAGCGGGGCTTTGATGATCTGTGAGTGGTGACTATGGGAATTCAGCAGTTAGAGGATATTCAGAGCACATTCTATTCCACCCCTCACTTTCAGTCAAATGATCGAAAACTCATCAGCTGACAGTTATTTAACTTCAGAAAAGTAAAGAATTGGTCACCAGTAAGGAGGCATACAGGCACACTTAGTGGTGGTTGCAGACCTTTAAATATTAACTGGAAAGGATTGCAGACACCACATTTTAATTTTAGGTTACCATTTATCTGTTGTTTGCCATTGTACTACTTTCCTACCAAAGACTGGAATTTTGTTCAGTGACTTGTAGCGCTTAATCACCTCTTTGTGACAGTAGAAAGCCCCAGAAGCTGATGCTAAGTTCATTCTTGCTTGTGACACACATTTGTTTCTTACATTCCAAACCAGCAAGGTCTCCTTACCACCTCTTCACACATTTTTCTCGAGCACTTCACACTGATGAGAAGCACTTGGATTCTTATTCCTATCCCTCTCCTTTTTCTTAACTAACTGTGGCAGTGAACTGACTTAGAGGATATAAGTTCTGATTTGGTTTTTTTCCTAATTAAATGATAAGCTTTTCCTGTACCATCATTTCCATAGGGAAGACCTATCTGTGTACACCCAACTCTCCAACTCACATGAGCTTGCTGTGTTTGCAAAGGATAATCTAAACCCTGTATCATTTATGAAGCATCTATTTTTCCATTGTACCAGCCATCTCCTCAAAGCCAGCAGCATTAATACGTGCAATATTACAGTATTGATTTAGTTTCAGTTCTATTGACTCTCTACTTGCCTTCTTTCCAGGGAATTAGCACCTTTTAGTGATATTTTCTCAACATGAGGTGGAACAGCAGATCAGTGAAAGAGTTTGTGTGTGTGTGTGTGTGTGTGTGTGTGTGTGTGTGTGTGTGTGTGTTTGGTTTTGAGACAAGAATCTCACACTTTCAGGCTAGTGTGATACTGCAGTTCTGAATATTGAGCATCACCATCACTGCAGTTACAGAAATTGTTCTGGTTAATAGTGCTCATGCAGCTGCACAGAATCACCCTTTAGCATTAGTGCCACAAGATGAATGTGACTTGGCACTGAAGAGCTAAATATACAAGCAGATCCCATCTCCAAAAGGCAGGGCCTGCAATTCCCCGGATACTTTCATGCACTGCTCTAGATTGTGCTGGATATTTGAGAACTAAATGGGCCATTTCATCACGCCTCCCAGAAGGTTTGCTCAAATTCTTGATAGCAGTCAGAGCAAATCATCCACCTCCCAGCAGACATCCAGCAAGAAACCTCTGATTCAAAAAAAACCACCCCAACCTACTTTTGATTCAAAAGATTTGCAGGTTGTTTTAAAGGAAGCGCTTACTGGCTGGTGGCCAACTCTTCCAAGCTCTGCAATGTCCTCTCTACAGTATGTTCTCCAGCCTAAAGTTCAAAACCTTGGGTCATTTTACTTGAGATGGCAAGGAGTTGCCTCTTCCTGCAGAGTTCTGTCTCCTCTGACATTGATTCCTCATTCTCCAGTCAGGGGAAAGGTGACATTGGAACAAAATGGGATTTTCTGCCCTTTATGGAGGCTTGCAGGACTCTGTTCTGCGTAGAGGTTTAGTACACCTTTGCATTGTCAAAATGTCCTGCCTTTGAGAGCATTCCTATGGAGTGGAAAGGTAGTACTTTGGGTTGATGTTAAATCTCTTTCACATTTCCAAGCCAAAGAAACTTAGCTTTGCTGTCTCAAATACAGAATCTTCTTTTTCTTTACCTGGAAAGTTGTGTTTTCCTATCAAGTTGTCTTAAAGCCTGATGTACTGCAGCAGCTGCTCTCAAAAATAAAACCTAAAGGGTCAAACCACCATTTTAATTCGAGGACATTCAAGAAGCATATGTCTGCCTTGATTGCTCCCATCAAAGATGTGATAGCTACAGATTTTCACTCAGGATTGGAAATTTCCTTACTGAAGGTTTAAAGCAAACTCATCTTTTTTATACCTTCGGAGAACTTCTGGCATACAAACTTCCAGAACACCAGCCTAAATCCTCTTCCTTGCAAGAGACACTTGGCACTACCTCCTCCTGGATCTATTTTTTTGTGTCACAAGTGTTCCCATTGACACTCAGCAGCAGTAGTGCCCTTGAATCATCTTGAAGCTGCATGAGTACTTGAGAGATGAGGTTTTCAGTTAATTAGATTTTGCTGCCTAAACTGTGAACTTTTTCATCATTTTCCCTTACCATCTCAGCTTCCAGCTTAGCAAAATTTGCAGAGGCTCTCATTTCCTTTCCCTTTGGGAGGTGGAAATGCAGAGAGTACCTTGCTCAGCAGTAATCTGCAGCAGTTTTCCTCCAACCCAGGGTGCAGCCTGAGTCACTCTACTAGAAGTGTATGCTACTGTAAAAACCCCAGATTAAAGTCTTAATGATCAATTTAATTTGTCCTTTAACTGGCTGTGCTTGGCAGTTTGGTTTCACTGACCTGAGAGTCTTTCATTTCACTGGAAGAAGCAGAGCTACGTTTAATGCATTTGAAAATTCCATCTCTAATTTCTGCACATTTGTAGGAAAACATAGAAAAATGAGGAAAACCAGAGCTCAAAGATGATGCTCTGGCTTTCTTTTGCTTCACCTGTTTTTCTCTACTTCTCTGTAGATTTGGAAAACACAGAAGCAACTTAATATGAGAAATAAAAGCATAATTCAGAGAGAGACCTGGGAGTCCTGATCGATAATAAGCTAAACATGAGCCAGCAATGTGCCCTTGTGTGCAAGAAGCCAATGGCATCCTGGGATGCATCAAGAGTGTGGGTCGCATGTGGAGAGAGGTTCTTCTCCCTCACTACTCTGCCCTGGTGAGGCTTCATCTGGAGTCCTGTGTCCAGTTGTGGGATTCTCACTTCAAGAGGGACAGGGAACTGCNTGAGGGAGCCCTGGCCCAGGCTGCCCAGGGAGGGTGTGGAGGCTCCTTCCTTGGAGGGATTCAAGGCTCACCTGGACACGTTCCTGTGTGACCTGATCTAGGTGAATCTGCTTCTCCAAGGGGGGTTGGACTTGATCTCTAGAGATCCCTTCCAACCCTACCATTCAGTGATTCTATAATAATTCTCTGCAACAAACACTGATGATGTTTTCAAAACTAGATGTTGCATTAAATAAATAAGAACAAAATATGCATGGGTGGTAGAATTTATGTAGCTGTTATGTAGCTGAACCCACCTGCAAACGTTTCCCTATGACCTGATCTAGGTGGGACCTGCTTTGACAGGGCGTTTGGATGGTTGATCTCTAAAGATTCCTTCCAGCCCCCACCATTCTGTGATTCTCTGTGACTGACATTGGTTTTGGAGAGAGAAATTTGCAGATGCAGGGAGATTGCAAACCTTCCTGGAGTTTCTTGAGCGTATAGCACTTCTCTTAGCATGACAGTCCACGCCTACTTAAGATAGTACAGCAGGTTTTAATCTTCTCTTCTGATCACTGTTGCACAGTGAAAAGATGTTAATAAATAGTAAAAATGCTTTTCTTAGTTTCAGTGTAGTAAGAAAGTCCCAAAGGACGTCTCTCTTTTACCTACAGACTGTCCAATTAACTGTGACACAGTGTAGATCATGCCTTTGATAACACAGCTTGCTGAAACATCACCGTATCTTTTCTACCCATCAGCTGACCTATTTGATTGTGACAAGTATCCTTTTGCTTCCCATTAATCAACAGAGCAGTTTGCTTAATAATTTCCTGGCCCTTGGTCCTGTAATTTAGGTCACTGAAGATTTTTTTATTCCTTTCTATCATAAGCCTAAAGGGCATATTCAGGATCATGATGAAGAGCAAAGCTCCTGACAAACGGCATCTGTCTTGTGAACTTTAACAAGTGAGTTTGCAAGAGGGATGAGCAATGAGGAACGGCTCTATTTGAATCAAAGGGAGGGATACAGTTTCTGAGAGACCAATACTGAGCTTCTAGCCAATGTTGGAAAACTTGCCAAGGACAGACCACCAAACATACTCAATAAGTTGACAAGAGATATTTGAAAAGCACATATTGCACATGGAATTATGGTTTTGAGGGAGTTTTGTTTGTCTATTTTTTTACCTGTACTGTATTAACCATGTGCTGAATGACACTGTTAAATGGTGGGGCTGGCAGTGCTAGGCAAGTGGGTGGACTCGATGAGCTTCAGTCTTTTCTGCCAAAAATGATTCTATGAAACTCATACTTGCTTATTTGTTCCATGAAACTCATAATCCAAAACTTCTATCACACAGCTTGCTGAAGAAGAGCATCTTTCAGTAAAACTTATGTTTCTCAGTATAAAAAATAAAATAATAAAAAA
>WBNH01010626.1:685-35400 GCA_013401255.1 Urocolius indicus
GAGCTGGGGCTGGGGCTGGAGCTGGGGCTGGAGCTGGGGCTGGAGCTGGAGCTGGAGCTGCCACGCGTGCGCCCGACCCCCAGCGCGCAGCTCCGCGGCTGCCACGAGGTCACCAATAAAACGCCGCGTTTGTTGTTGTCTTGGCCTCGCTTCGTTTCTGGAAAGAGGAGAGAGAAGGGGGTGGATGGTTTGACGCTGAAATGAGACGTGAGGGAGAAGCTCTTCCCTGTGAAGGTTGGGAAGGCACTGGCTGCCCGGAGAGGCGGCGTTCTGCTCCATCCCTGGATGTGTGCAAGGCCAGGCTGGATCAGACTTTGATCAACCTGGTCTAGTGGAAGATGTCCCTGGCCTCAGCAGAGGGGATTAGGAACCAAATGGCCCTTGAGACCCATTTCCAACCCAAATCAATTCTGCACAGTGTTGGGGAGTGTCGCAGGTGTTGAAGGGACTGGAATGTTTTCAGTGCTTACTACTACTATTAATGTAGGAAACTAGAAATTAACAAAGGGAAACCGGCATGGGATCATGTGGAGTGTTTTCATTTTTAACTACTTGCTTTGTTTTGGTTGGTAATGGTAAACTGCCAGCTTAGCTTGTGAAATGCACGAGTGCCTAAGAGCATCCTAAGGCTTTCCCTTTGGGTACTTCAGGAGAGTGGATCCCGCTGCAGCTCAAATAATACCTTTATTTAGAAGCCTTTACGAGTTCTGAGTTTATGTTTTGTTGTCATTTTTAATACGCTGAGATTTGTGTAGACCTGTTTTCAATCTTCAGGCTTTTCAAAAGAATTGACGGTGAAACAGTGCTACTGAAATGGAACCAGTAATCTTCACTTTTGCAGAGCAGAGGGCTAATAGTCAAGATTAGTTATTTTCTTGAGCATAAACTTGACTTGATTCTAATCAATGAGTAAAAGAAATAGTAGAAATTCCAAAGAAATGTGGTAAGTTGGTACAAGCTGGAACAGAAGAGGTTCCCAAGAAACATAAGGAAAAACTACTTCCCTGTTGAGGTAAGGGAGCACTGGCAGGGGCTGCTCAGATGGGCTGTGGAGGCTCCTTCTCTGGAGACATTCCAACCCAGCTGGATGAGTTCCTGTGTGCCCTACTCTAGGTGGTGCTGCTCTGGCAGGGAGGTTGCAACAGATGATCTCTAAAGGGTCCCTTCCAGCCCCTGAGATTCTGTGATCAGATCAGGTGCAAGCTGGATTTTGTCTGAAGACCACATGAGTTATATGAGTGAGGTGTCAAGTCTTAGGTTAAACACCCACTGCTTTTCAGCAGATGCTATAATAAAATAGTATCCTTTGAGTATGATTTGCCTCTGGCCATGACAGAGTAAAATGGCATCGTGCTGGAATTAGGTGTGTAGATACTTGGAGGAGCTGTCTTCCTATTTATATGGGAACACTGACTTAACTCCCAACTAGGAGTTCTTTTTCAGCCCTTTGTTTTCTTCTCATTCCTTCCTTTCTGCAGCTGGCATGTGTGTATTGGAAATGTATTGTGTTTCCCCTCTCAATAACCTAGATTGTTGTATCTTTCCTAGTAGGTAATATCTCTTCCATCGCTGGTCATGTTTGTTACCCTCCACTGTGTCCTTCCAAACAGATTATGTGTCTTCTAGAGACATGCTGTGCAACGGAGACAACAGTGCTCTAATGGAGTATTTTAATACTGACTAGTGGCAGGACATCTTTCATCTATGTTAAGGCTTCTGTCTTGTTTTTAAATGCTATTGTTTCTCATCTTTCCATCTTTCCAGCATGACAAATGATGTGCTGGTTGTCACTTGCTGTAGTCTGTAGATGCGTGTCTGCAAAACTGCAGCTAATGTGTTGTTTCTTGGCATCCACTGCTTTTGCAGTTTCTTGCTTTAATGACATGTTTTCCTATCGATGTTGAATACGGTTCTTTCAAGATAATTGTAATTTCTCCTCTAAAATAGTTTTGCATCTCAGTATCATTTACAGATTCAGTCAGTAGAGTCTAAATTCTATTGTCAAGAAGAACATTTAAAGCTGAAAAATGTTTTTTTTACGGAGTTAATAGAAAATTTGTCCTTCATATAGTGCCAGTGTGTTGTTCCTGTTGTTAAACTACAACTGTTTCTCTGAGAAAGTTATCTTTTGTAAACACTGAACTGAGAGCAGACTGGTTCATGTTCATAGAATCACAGAATGGTGGGGTTGGAGGGGACCTTTAGAGATCATCCAGTCCAACCCCCCTGCAGAAGCAGGATCCACCTAGATCAGGTCACAAAGGAACATGTCCAGATGGGTTTAAAAACCTCCAGAGAAGGAGCCTCCACACCCTCCCTGGGCAGCCTGGGCCAGGGCTCCCTCACTGAACAGCGAGAATTTTTCCTTATGTTTCAGTGGAACTTTTTGTGTTGCAGCTTCATCCCATCACCACTTGTCCTGTCACTGGACACAACAGAAAAAAAGTGCTGCCCCAACCTCCTGACACCCACCATTTAGATATTTGTAACTATTAATGAGATTCCCCCTCAGTCTCCTCTTCTCCAGACTAAACAGTNCTGGCTCATGCTCAATTTGTTATCAACCAGTACTCCCAGGTCTGTCTCTGCAGAGCTGCTCTCCAGCAGGTCACCCCCAGCCTGTGCTGGTGCATGGGGTTGTTCCTCCTCAGCTGCAGGACTCTGCACTTGTCCTTGTTGAACCTGCCTTGTTCTTCCTGCATGTGTCATTCCTCTTCCCTTACATAGTCATAGGAGCTTCTGTTCCAATGAGGAGGTTGCTGAGGGAAGGAAAGACACATTTTTGTCTTTCACTGGATAGTTATAATTTGAAGATTATTTGGAAACTGTTAAATGTGTGATTAATTGTAGCTCATATTAGTGTTTCAAGTACTGAATGAGTTTCTTCTTACCCCTGCAGAATTTGATGGAGCTCTTCATTAGCCAAATAACTGCTTACTGTTTCCCTCATAGATTGTTTTCAATAACAGTTGTTGATATTGAGCACTTTCCAGCCTACGCTTTTTAAAAAAACTTAATTATCCTTGTGATGTTTGGACACAAAAACAGGAACAAAATCTCTGTAGTTTGGACAAACTCATCTAATAAAATGCAATTTAACAAGTGACCTATAATGTGGTGTTGGAAGTTTCTTAAAACTGAGAAGTTTGTCTGAACTAAGAAGAGAAGGAAAACACGGGTTGTAGCTACAGACAGATTTAGAGACATTAGGTGTCTAAATCCCATATTGTAGTCCTCAGAATCTCTGCTGTCATCTCACCCTGTAGCTATGTTTTCTATCAAAACATTTTTGTAGCGTGTCTCTCCTGTAGCAGCCAGTAGCAGGTGCTTAGATGATGTACTGAAAAAAACCCACCCCTCCAAAAAAAAACCATCTTGAAAAAACAAATACAGTGATGCCTTCACTTTTGTACAACCTTTCAGTAGCCAGTGACTTAAGTAGCTGATGATCTGTCTTTAAGCTGTTGAGTTCAGTAACTACCAAGGTATCAGACTTCCATTAATTCATTTAATTCTGTTTTGAGTGTGCTGGAACCTCGAGTGTTTGGTATCTTATGGCAATGAATTCCCAGATTTAATTGTGTTCTACATAGGAAAGACATCCCATATGGTATTATTTTCACCCTAAATGTTCAGTTTTATCATGAACTTCCTTATTCTTACATTATGAGCACTAGTCAGTCATTCTGTGTTCACCTATTCTTGCTTTTAAAACCCATTATCATGTCACAGAAACGAGCCATGTTTGCTACAAGCCCACTCCCTGTGGGGATCTACAGTCAGGGCATCCTTTAATGCTCATTTCTCTCTGAGGAATTTCATCACCTCTTTTTGCACAAACCCAGTTTGTACAGGGTTTAGGAGTTAACTTTCACCACAGCTGTTGTGCTTTAGATTTGTGTCTAAAAAAAGTGTTGATGACTCTCCGGTGTTTCGGCTGTTGCTGAGTGCTGCTTCCATAGCATCGAGGGTTTCTTTTTCTCACCCTGCCTGCCCAGCGAGTAGGCTGGTGGTGGGCAGGAGGTTGGATGGAGATGCAGCTGGAACAGCAGGTACAAACCGGCCAATGAGACATTCCATACTGTCTGTTGTCATTGTCAGAAATAAAAACTGAGGTAGAAGAAGAAAGGATTTCGATTTTTGCTTGATTAGTGGGGCGTTGGTCAGCTTGTGGGTTATGGTGAATCATTTATTTTCCTTTGCTTGTGGGCTTTTTTGCCTTTCCCTCCTCTATTAAACTGTATGTCAACTCATAAGTTCTCTTACTTTTGCTCTTCCTATTTTCTCCCTTGTCCCAGTGTGGTGAGGGGTGAGCAAGTGGCTGTGTGACTGCTGGGCTGATGGTCAGGGTAAACCAACCACAACAGAGGGCTCAGTGTTGGGGCCTGCTTTGTTTAACATCTTTATCAATGATCTGGATGAAGGAGCCAAGGGGCACCCTCAGTTTGCAGATGACACCAAGTTGGGCAGGTGCACAGACCTGCTTGAGGGCAGGAAGGCTCTTCAGAGGGACCTGGACTGGCTGAGGCCAGTTGTGTGAGGTTCAACAAAGCCTGATCCTGTACTTGGGCCACAACAACCCCAGGCGACACTATAGGCTTGGAGAAAAAAAGGCTGGAAAGCTGCCCAAAGGGAAAGAGCCTGAGCGTATTGTTTGGCAGCCAGCTGAACGTGAGCCAGCAGCGTGCCCAGGTGACCAAGGCCAAGGGCATCCTGGCTTGTATCAGGAACAGTGTGACCAGCAGGGCCAAGGAGCGGATTGTCCCCTTGTACTCGGTGTGTTGAGGCTGCAGCTTGAATCCTGTGCCCAGTTACTGGGCCCCTCACTACAAGAAGGACATTGAGGTGCTGGAGTGTGTCCAGAGATTGAAGGGTCTGGAGAACAAGTGTGATGAGGAGTGGCTGAGGTTGCTGGGGATGTTTACCCTGGAGAAGAGGAGGCTGAGAGGAGACATGAGCACTGCCTGAAGGGGAGATGTAGTGAGGTGGGGTTCAATCTCTCCTCTCTAGTAATGAATGATAGAACATGATGAAATGGGCTCAAGTTGCGCCAGGGGAGGTTTAGATTGGACATTAGGAAGAACTTTTTCACCCAGAGGGTTATGAAGCATTGGAAGGGGCTGCCCAGGGTGGTGATGGAGTCACCATCCCTGGAGATGTTCAACAGACACACAGATGAGGTGCTGAGGGAAATGGTTTAGTTTAGTGATGGGCCTGGCAGTGTGAGGTGAGGGGTTGGACTCAGTGTTAAAGGTCTTTTCCAACCATAACGATTCTGTGATTCTAAACATAGCAGTCAGTTAAAATTGCACAGTACTCTTGCATTATTTTAATGAAATTGATGCATTTGTGTAGACAGTGACAGCTGGTTTTTCTTATTTCTGTGTGATGGATCGTTTTCTATGTGTTACTCTGAAAAATAGTTCTGTGGTACTGGCAGATTTTTTTTTGTGTCAGATTGCCAGCATTACCTGTATTATTACCAGTTTTACTGATGACATTGCTGAACACAAAAAGGTATTTAATATTCCCTCTAAATGAGGAATCCCGCTTCGGTGATTTCATAGGACGATTGTTCTTTAAGGTTAAATGTGAATCTTGGCCTAAGCTGTACTGTGCTTATCCAGCCACTGTGCCTCGTCTGCTAGATGCAATGATGTTATTAGCCGTAGCTAATTACTGAAGAAGTCCTCGAGAGGGGCTTTTGATGTTTGGTAAGACAGTTAATTCAGAACTGACATCCCGTTTTTCCAAGTGATGTGATTGTGGCCATTTACTTTTCTGTGAAGAAAAGAATTCATTTTACACCACACTGAATAAAGCATGAATTTTGTGATCCACTTATCATGACGCTGATGACATCCACAATTTTCCTTACAAGTCGGTGCAATTCTTGGACATAGTTTTTGATGGTGAATTCATCAGAGTGTAAAATAGTAATGTCATCAAGTACCAGAGGCAGCGTTGTTTAACCAATTAATGAGTCCTTGACTCTGATTTTGGCAGTGCTAATAGCAACACAACTCATCCAGTCAGTACTGCAACTTCAAAAAGACATTCTCCCATGGTTAACTTGGCTGTTGTCAAATGAATCTCAGAAATACATTTTCTAAGTCTATAGGAGTTTTCCAGTGATGGAGCTGGACCTGTCCATATATGCAGAAGAAGTCATATTCTTTTCTTTCAGATCACCTTGTAAAAATTGCTTGTGGTGTTGTACATACATACGCAACAATGCGATTGACTGGAGGTGTTACAGAGTGTTTCGTGCTTTGAATTCCTAAGGCTGCTGATCCTGCCTCCAATGTTTGTTAGCTACATAGCCACACAGTCCCTAGGTCTGGGAGGAAGCTTCAGAGACAGACTAGATGTCCTGTTTATTGTCTCTTATGAATGCAACACTCTTAATTAAAACAGTGGCAACTGATATAGAATGGATGGTTATATGCCTCTGAAAAAATGTTCTCTAGACTTTACCATAATACTTTTCTAACTCTGAAACTTTCCCCAAGTTCTTTCAGAAATCTTCCAGGATGGGTTAAAGAGAAGGAAGAGAGCAATTGTACTCATGCAACCTCTGCTGTGTGACTTTTAAGTACCAGCGTACAGGCAGCATCTTAAGGACTAGTATTACTTGCCTTAGTCATTTGTTTCATTGCACTTGAGATCCTTTTTAAATGCTAAAATAGGTTATGTTTTTCTCAAAAGGGATGGCTTGTGCTTCCTTCAACAGCGTTTCGGGAGATGTTCCACATTCAGAATGATTCATATCCAACCTTGAGGCCTATTGAAAACAGATTTTAAAGGGAATCAGAGTTAACTGCGGAGGATAATAATGGTATTGAGTGGCTAATCAGCTACTTGCACAGGTTTGGGCTAAAGTGTCTGTAAAAGGTACTCCTGGGAGAAAGCAGGAAGGGGAACAATGAAGAACTCTCCAGCATGGTTTAGAAGAAAGGCTAGAAAGGGAAAGATAGTTTTGGTAAACTTTTCTTGTGTAGCCTTCAGACTTTTAGTGGTCTTTGGTATGTTTATCAACCGTGGAAGTGTAGTGAAGCTCTACTGATGGCAAGATTCTGAGTCTGGTCACCCGGGAAAAGCAGGTGAATAGCCATTGACAACTACAGGGGCATTGCCAGGGCAGCTGGGAAAGCAAAAGCTGAGCTCGACTTGAAATTGGAAAGAAATGTCAAAAACAAGAAAGAATTCTTTAGAGACATAAACAGCAATGAGGAACATAAGGACAATATTGGTCTGCTGTTAAACTGGAGAGGTGAGTTAATCACCAGCAACGCTGAAAAGGCAGAGTCCTCAAAAGTTTCCTCACCTCTGTCTTTACCAGCGCTGTTGGGCCTCAGGACAAAAATGCAGGTTGATGCAAGCACAGACTCACTATCTGTGAAGGAGCAGTTGGTATGTGAACTGTTACAGGAGATTGACCCCTACAAGTCAATATGCCCTAACAATGTCTACTTAAGAGTGTTTCGAGAACTGTCTGACATCATTGCAAGACTAATTTCCTTAAACTTTGAGAAGTTATAAAGATGAAGAGATGTCCCAGAAGGCTGGAAGAAGGTTGAGGCCACCCCCATGTACAAGAAGGGCTCCCTTTACTACTTCTAGACAGGTACATCTGTGTTTACCTGCACACACCTGCTTTTCCTTTAGTGACAAGCTTTTCCAGAACGGATTAAGATGAACCTCCTGAAGTTGTTTTTAACCAGTGTTGATGGTTTGGTGTGAAGGGGAAGCATAGAGAGCCTCCTATTAAGCCAAAGCAAAAGCTGACAAACATCCCCCTCCCATCTTATTTCTGTGGCTCATGCCTAGGTTGAAGTTGGACATTCACTTACAGAATGTATCCGTGTGTAAGGCAAGACTTAAAGTCTCCACTGTTGTGGTGCAGTTTGTCTCTTACTATAGGGAATGGAAAAGGTAAGGTGATGGAGTATAAAAATGCAGATATTTCTCAGTTTAATAACTGAACTACATGTTGTGTTCTTGGAACAGACATATGAGTTATTCTGGGAAAAAAAATGGTTTTGTTTTGGATTTTTTTTTAAAGAAATTACAGCCATCCTTAGTAATGATCTCAAAGCACATCTAAATCAAACATGTTATTGGGCTAAGCCACATCTTTGGCATCACAGCAAAACAGGGTTGGGCACAGTCACAGGAAACACCTCTCCAGCTAACAGGAGCAGTGTTAAGCAGCTGGTGTTTAATGACATGAGGACACTGAGGGGTGACCTCATTCATGTTTACAAATCCGTAAAGGGTGGGTGTCAGGAGGATGGAGCCAGGCTGTTCTCAGTGATGGACAATGATAGGACAAGGGGCAACAGGGACAAGCTGCAACAGAAGAGGTTCCAGAGAAACACAAGGGAAAGCTTCTTCCCTGTTGAGGTGAGGGAGCACTGGCAGGGGCTGCCCAGATGGGCTGTGGAGGCTCCTTCTCTGGAGACATTCCAACCCAGCTGGATGAGTTCCTGTGTGCCCTGCTCTAGGTGCTGCTGCTCTGGCAGGGGGGTTGCACTGGATGAGCTTTCCAGGTCCCTTCCAGTCCTTAAAGATTCGGTGATTCTGTGCATGGCTAAGATTGTCAGAGACACACTCTAGAAAAAAATAATGCTCTATTGAATTCATGGTTTGCAATTCTGTTATTAGTATGATTAGAGTGTGGGGTATTTTTGTTTAGTGACTTACAGAATTAAGATCCTTAAATTGTCTGTTCCGTGTATGGTGGCACCTACAGGCACTGTTTTGCCTCCTCATCAATGCTGCAGCATTTGTCTGAATTCTGGCATTCACTGAGGTGAATCCCATGTACCAGGGAGGCACTATTTCTTCCTAAGTACATATTCCTTAATCTTGACATCCCCTTTCTAAAGGTTGACCCAGCCTTGACTGGAGATCAGCAATATTTGATCCAGACACTGTAGAAACCCGGTGTGATGTCTGAGTCTTTTGCAGAAAATTAGATGTCTGAAAGTGTACAATTGTTACTACATCACATGGCACAAAATATTAAGTTGGAGAATCTTAATATGGTAGTATCTTGCTTTGGCCTCCTGTATATGATGAATATTCCAGACATTATTGAACTACTATTATCCCTGGCTTTCAACTTAGATGCTGTGTGCTGTATTTGTACTGTTTGCAGTACAAACATGCCTTTAGCAGTTCTAAAATGCGTTCATGTGACAAAAGTTTAATGCTTTGTGATTTATTTCTTATTATACCTCTCATGTTAGTAGCAGACAGAAACAAACTATTATGTGTGGGGATGTATTTAACGTATCTTAATGTGTGCTCGTGGCCTTGCTGCTTTTGTGTTTCATGTGGATAATCTTCTGCTAACATTTGCAATAGATATTGAGGTTTTTAAATTATATATATTTGAAGTGCAAGAAAGTTACTGCACTGTCCACTTATTTTTTTTTTGCATTGCCTTATGGCTGGGATATGTAAAGCTTCTCTTTCATTTGAAATGTTTCCACTTTCACAAATGAATGTGAAAATGGCATTTGATCGAAATACTTTGTGGTCAATAGCAACCTGCTATTAGTTACCAATGTCTAAAGCCTCGATTTCTTGCTATCACTCTTTGATCTGATTAGTAATCAGTAGTAACTCCGTGAGGTTTTATATTTGAGAAGCTTGTATAGACAGCAAGAAACATGTGGAACTATAGGCAACACAGGCAAAGCCTGGTAGCATGGTTTATTCTTCTTTTAGTAGTTTAAACAAAATGAATGGTTTTAAGGGGCCTATAGCAAGTCAAATACCAGAAGCTACAGAAGCGAGTGCTTAAAGATAGTGTATCTGTGGATTTTTACCTTTGATGCTATTAATGCTGTTATTCCATCATTTCTAAGTGAAGAAAGATCTGTGTTAAGCTTGAAAATTGAGCGCTCAGGTTTGAGCAGTTGGCTTCTCTTAACCCTACTGGGCAGCCAGCTTGTTTTTGTTAGAATAAAACAACTAAATGCATTTTAAAAGGGCATCTCTTTGACCATAATCTCTGTAATGTTACAGTGGAGAAGAGGTAGTTCTGTTGTTTGCTTGTAGAAAAAATATAGTAAGGCCAGAATTGGGAGGAAAACTCAATGTAGTCGGTGAAAATAGGAAGTGGAAAACTTCTCTAGTAATGTTCTTTATCTTTGTAGTATTGGAAGCATTTTCTATTACTGTTTAATGAATAAAAACCTGCTGAGATTATGATCCATGTTTATTTTCAAACAAAGAAGTTTAAAAGGTTTCATACCTGAATTCTGGGAATGATCTACTTTTGTGTTTTATCTTCCCTCATAAAAAGTTTCGACTTTAAAAATCACACTTGCTTTTAAAAGAAGTAAAATAGGCTTTAAATGTTATTGACTTTTATCTTCACAAAGCTTTAGAAAAGTGGATATTGCTTTTTCTGCTTCACAAACAGGACCTTGGTGGAAAGTCAAGGGTTTTGAGGACAGGCTGTGGATCTGGGGATGTTCAGTCTGGAGAAGAGGAAACTACAGCCCTAGGAGTTTGGGGAGGAGGGGCTGGAAAGCTGCCAGGCACAGAGGGACCTGACAGTGTAGGTTGGCAGCAGCTGAACATGAGCCAGCAGCGTGCCCAGGTGGCCAAGAAGGCCAAGGGCATCCTGGCCTGGATCAGGAACAGTGTTGTCAGCAGGAGCAGGGAGGTGATCATTCCTCTCTGCTCGGGTTTGGTGAGGCTGATCTCAAATCCCGTGTCCAGTTTTGGGCCCCTCTCTACAAGAAGGACATTGAGGTGCTGGAGAGGATCCAGAGGCAGCTGCCAAGCTGGGAAAGGATTTGGAGCATGTCTCATGTGAGGAAGGGCTGAGGAATCTGGGGCTGTTGAGCCTGGAGAAAAGAAGGCTCAGGGGAGATCTCACTCTCTACAACTACCTGAAAGGAAGCTGCAGCCAGGCAGGGCTGGGTCTGCTCTCCCCAGGAACAAGCAACAGAACAAGAGGAAACAGCCTCAAGTTGCACCAGGGGAGGTTGAGGCTGGCTGTGAGGAGGAATTTCTGTGCTGACAGGGTTGTGAGGCATTGGCAGGGGCTGCCCAGGGAGCTGCTGGAGTCACCTGGTGCTGGAGGGGTTTCAGAGCCGGGTGGATGTTGCACTGAGGGAAATGGGCTGGTGGTTGATAGGGCTGGGACAGAGGCTGCACTCCATGAGCTTCAGGGGCTCTTCCAGATGAAGCCATTCTGTGATTCTGTGACTTGAGGGGGCACCTCATTAAAACTTGTAAGTATTTTTAAAGTATATGTCAGGGGATGGGGCAACACATTTTTCTGTAGTGTCCAGTGACAGGACAAGGGGTAATGGAAAGAAGCTGACACATAGAAAGTTCCATTGACACTTAAGGAAAAGGTATTTTACTATTGAGATGAGGGAGCCCTGGCCCAGGCTGCCCAGGGAGAGTGTGGAGGCTCCTCTGGAGGTTTTCAAACTCCACTTGGACACGTTGCTGCGTGACCTGCTTGAGCAGGATGCTGGAATAGATGATCTGTAGAGGTCCCTTCCACAGCCTACCGTTCTGTGAGATGGTGGTTTTTGTTTTGAAGAGTCAGGAAATCTGAGGTGGCTGTAAGTATTTTCAGACTTCACTTCCTTTTCCTAAAACTCATTAGCAGAATAGGCCCTAATTGTCATAACTTGATTGAAGGGGGGTTGGAGAAGCTATTTTTACCATGCACAGCGGGACATTCTATTGTCTCTACAATGATGAAATAAGATGACACTGATTCTCACTCCTTTTTCACAAGTGGGAATGGGCAGAAAGTCAGCAAAAGTTCATCTTGCATCTCTATATGTGTGCCTTGGTAAAGAGGATTTAAATACTTTCTTTTAGGTCATTCCAAAACCAGCAGATCTTAGCAGGATCATTTGGTAGTACAGATGTAAATTTATGCTGCATCTTATAGGGCCACAGCATTTTTTACCTGATGTTTAGAGCTGACTCCAGTATTGTGCAGAAATAATAGTGTAAATACATAAACTTTGCCTTGGTTTTCATGTTCACAGTAGAGTAATTGCACCTGTCCTTTCTAATGGATGGCTGGTGTTGTTTTCTAGGGGTGCCCAGGTGAGGGTCAGTGTCATAGACCAAAAGTAAAGGGCATATGTGGGGTTTGCCTATAAGTGAGGTGCAACCTTGGGTGGCTGCTGTGCCAAACCAGCCCTCTCAGGGACCAGCAAGTTCTGAAAGTGCATGAGCATATATGGAGCAGCACTAGTGTGAGCTCAACTGAAGGGGTTTAGGGCTGGATTTCACAGGATGACAGAGTCTTAAGGGTTGGAAGAGACCTCAAAAGATCATCCAGTCCAACCCCTCTTCAGAGAAGCCTGTGATCAGAGAGGTGTGACCCTACTTGTCTTTTTTTGTTGTGTTCAAACAAAACAAAGTCAGGAAGGCCAATGGCATCCTGGGGTGGATAAGAAGGACTGTGGGCAGTAGGTGGAGAGTAGGTAGCAGTAGGTTCTGCTCCTTCTCTGCTCTGCCCTTGTGAGACCACATCTGGAATATTGTGTCCAGTTCTGGGCCCCTCAGTTCCAGAAGGACAGGGAGCTGCTGGAGAGAGTTCAGTGCAGGGCCACAGGGATGATGAAGTGGAGCATCTCCCTTGTGATGAAAGGCTGAGGGAGCTGGGGCTCTTCAGCTTGGAGAAGAGGAGATTGAGGGATGAACTCATTCATGGTTACAAATCCATAAAGGGTGGGTGTGAGGAGGCTGGAACCAGGCTGTGCTCAGTGACGGCCAATGACAGGACAAGGGGCAATGAGGACAAGCTGGAAGAGAAGAGGTTCCAAAGAAACACAAGGACAAACTTGTTCCCTGTTAAGGTGAGGGAGCACTGGCAGGGGCTGCCCAGATGGGCTGTGGAGTCTCCTTCTCTGCAGACATTCCAACCCAGCTGGATGAGTCCCTGTGTGCCCTACTCTAGGTGCTGCTGCTCTGGTAGGGGGGTTGCTTTCGAGGTCCCTTCCAACCCTTGAGAGTCTGGGAATCTGTGATTCTGTGTGATTCCCTCGGATTTCAGATGTTACTTCCCTTCTGTAGTGGTGGCTATGTTCACAGACTGTTTTCACTGGGAGCTAAGCTGGCATGAATAACACCTCTATCGGCTGAACATCTCAAAAGCTGCAGTGCTGTTTGGTTCACTCTTGCTTCTAGGATTGGATTTGAATGTGTGCCCTCTGTCACTTTCACAGTCAAAGACTTTGTATTTACACATTTTGTAACTTTATTGTTGTAATGTTTGTCTCCAAACTATCAGCTTTTCTCAAAAAGCATCTTAATGTGACGTGGGAAAACAAACAGACCTGAGAAGTCGGTGACATTTCTCTGTCTGTGGTTGGAACACTGCATCTGGGGTTGCTTTTGTGCTATATTTCAAAGGTGATAGTTAAAACACAAATGCAGCCATTAAGAAAAAGGGTAAGGATAATTGGGTTAAAGCAAGGAGCTCTGTATGGTGTGTGGCCGGGTGGGCAGCGAGAGTGGGGAGTGATTTTATTAATTGTGTTTTAAGTTATTTATATTCCAGATGGCCTCTGGTCTTTGGGCTGAGAGTGATGCAGGTCATTAGGTTTGTGATGGTATCATTAATTGTTTAAAAAATAATCTAAATCCCTTTCTCTCTGCTGCCATCAAAAACTGTAGTTGTGCATTAGAGTTCATTAAACAACTCGGCTATGGGCACCCTTTGAAATTAAACAGCTTTGAGAATAGTTTCAGTAAAAGATTCAGGACTAGTACAAGTTGAAGTGAAGAACAGCTGTGTTTTGCTGTACAGATATGAGCCTGCTTCACAGAGGAAATAAAACCACACAGAAAAAGGCTGTAGTCCTGGAGAGAGTCCCTACCGTGTAAGAGTGAGTGTGTCTGTGAGATGAAAACATCCCCAGGCATACTCCTTCCTTTCTGTTTCCCAGTAGCCCTGTTAATCTCTTTCTCTCTCACAGTTGCTCAGTGCATAGTATGACCTTTGTTGGTTTTTTTTTTGCCCTGTTCTGATTTTCTTTGCCTGTTTTGCTGGGTAAAAAAGTCTTAAGCAGTTGTCAAGCAGGATACCCTTTGCATCAGCACCAGAGGCTGTTAATGGTCTGAAAGCTTCCAGCGTGGGCTGGTGCAGAGGAAATCTCCTCGTAGGCTGTAATCACTGCTGTGGGGATCAGTGATGTCTAAGTAACCTACAGGTCGTTAGATTTCACTATCATACTCTTGCATCAGTGGTGCTAAAGGAATCACTGCAACTTACCTTACTGCCGGGAACCTTTTTTTTCTTTCAGGAGATGAGAGAAGAACCTCCCGAGTGACCTCTGCATGTCACCAGGTCTTGCTCATGCTCTGTGCCTTTCACCTCACTTCTGTTGAATCTTAATCATCAGCGTTTTGAAAGGGGACTTTTTGGTTTTTCAAACTTAATTGAAGTTCCAGCCAAGTTCCTCTTGCTCAAAAAGGCCTTTCAAGTTTATGATGCGAGTTTGTGTTTATAGCATTAACAAAGCCATGCTGTTTGTTTTGTTTTTGTCATCTAGGTGCTCGAACTGGGATTTGATTCCTCATCCTATGGATCACTGAATGAGTAACAGATGGCCTTGCCTCGCCTTACGGGCGCTTTACGCTCCTTTTCAAATGTCACTAAACATGAGGATTACAGTGAAGAATTAGCTGACTTAACGGTAAAGGAGGTTTTTCTCTTCCAAAGCTTAATTGTAAAGTAGTAGCGAGCGTATAGTACAAATTGTTTGCTTCTTCCATTTGCATTGCTAGGCCTTTACAGTCAGGATATGCTATACTTTGATTGAGGTGCTTGACTGTGATAGTATAGACCTGTGATTTCATCTTTCAAGAAGTTAAGCTGAGCTGGTGTGTTTTTAAGTCTGAGCTTGTGCAGGGCTGGGAAGCCAAATTTACCCCTTTGAATCTTAAGTTCACCTTAGACTCTTCTTGGGAGGTGTTCAGAATAAATTTGGTGATAATGAATTTAGGTGTGGGGTTTTTTCCCTCTCCAAGAAATAATACATTAAGGCAGTAGATGCATTGTGGGGGCCTGTAGTGTGAGATGAGTTTGGAATTGTGGACACTAAATTTAGCTCTGTGAAGTTTGGCTTTACAGGGAGTTCTGACTTAGGAAGAGTAAAGTAGTGAGAGAACACATGTCCAGGTGGACCTGCTTCTGCAAGAAGGGTTGGACTAGATCTCTAAAGGTCCCTTCCAACCCCTACCATTCTATGATTCTGTCCTTCTTCTTCCTTACACTGAGGAAAGAGTGTAAAGAACAGGTAAGAGAGAAAGTGCTTCCAATCGTTACTACACACTGACTGAAAGCAGGAAGAGATGCTTTTATGTGGTGTCTAATTGTAAAGGAACCTCCATATAGTAATTTGAAATTTAAAAGAATAAATCTCTTTTCCGTTTTCAGACTAAAAGGTCAAAACTCCATGAGCAGTTGCTGAAGTCTGATCTTACTTGGAAGAAGATAGTAAAGTTTGTTGACGACAATTTGGACAAAAAAGAACACCAAACTGTAAATAGTGATTTAAAAACTATATTACAGGCTGCAAAACAAATAGGTACGTTTTCATCCTGAAGTAGTGAAATAATGTACTGCATTGTTGGAATGGCCGTTTCAGCTGCTTTCTGCCTGCAGCTTTGCATAGTCTTTAATTTTAAAACAGAATTCCATGATTATGTGGATGTTCTTGCTTTTTGGTAGCATTGTTGTATAGAATGTGGGATGGTTTGTGATTGTTGTGTAAGAAAAGAGCAATCTTGGTGTGGCCTGCTTTAATTCCACATGGTTGGTATTGTAAAATATTAGACTGCTACGTAGGTAGATAAAAAGGCAAAAAAGTGTGTTCTGCTTGAAGTGTTTGGTGTTGAGGAGAGAAATGAGTAATACATTTCACTCACCTGGAATGAGGTTTTTAAAACAGAAATAAGTTATGGCAAAGAAAATGCGACAACATAGTTTGGATCAGAAACAGATTTTGATTGACAGACTGAAACTAATCACAGAATGGTTCCGGCTGGAAGAGCCCTTGGAGCTCATGGAGTGCAGCCTCTGTCCCAGCCCTATCAACCACCAGCCCATTTCCCTCAGTGCAACATCCACCCAGCTCTGAAACCCCTCCAGCACCAGGTGACTCCAGCAGCTCCCTGGGCAGCCCCTGCCAATGCCTCACANTGGCCTCGCCAAACCCGAGCAGAGAGGAATGATCACCTCCCTGCTCCTGCTGACAACATTCTTCCTGATCCAGGCCAGGATGCCCTTGGCCACCTGGGCACACTGCTGGCTCATGTTCAACCATGGTCAACCAACACTGCCAGGTCCCTCTGTGCCTGGCAGCTAATAATTCAGTTTGTTCTGTTAGCAATATTTAACTTGATCAGCTCATAAACTGAGCACATGGCTGAGGCTTTAGCCACAGCATATGAAATAATTTTGTCATTTCAGTCAGACAGATTATATTTTTTCCTTTTCTGATTGTGTTTCAAGTACCTTGAGTAGCACTGAAAGTAAAACATCTCAGAGAATTAATAGGTATATATAAATATGTTTGGCTTTGTTTTGGCATTACAGACCAGGTTTTTTATCAGGATACAAGATGCTACACTGCCTCACTTATGTTTCTATTTCTTCATGGTTCTTTCTTGAAATAACTGTCAAATTGAGAAAGAAACATCTAAACACTGACTTTCACAAAAAGGCTAGACAGGTTCTTTTTGTCTAAGATGTAGAACTAGTTGTGCTGTTCTGAACTTTGCTTTGTGGTTAATTCCTTCCATGTTAGTGACATAACTGTTACTTTGATAAATTTGATCCTAATTTTGTTTTTTATAATATGAGTAGTAGAATTTGTGCTGTTAGCAGACTTTAAGCTCTTCAGGCCACAAGTTAAGCATGTGGCTGCTTGTCTTTTGAGACAAGCCTCTAGGAAGGGCCACCTTTCAGCCCCAGCTCAGGTGCCTCTGCTTCAGTGCGGAGATTCCAGCTGGCACTTGTATTCACCAGGTTCGAAGTCATGCAAGATTCAACTGAGTTTGCATCAACTGTCAGTGCCTAAAGTTAATATGGAAAAGATGGAACCTCTTTTGGTAACAGGCCTGAATTGCTAATAAATAGACATCTGTTGGATTAGAAGATGTACATAGTTCTTTTAAATATCCACTATGTATAGTGTAATCATACTGGAGTAAAATATTACCTATGTTAGGGTTACCAAATATATAAGGACTATAACATTTGCAATATAGAAAGTAAGACCATGTCTAGTATAGCAAGTAGAAAAAAACGTCTGATGATGGAAACACAAAAGTTATAAAACATATTCTTTTCCCCCAAAAACTTTTAATAGCAGGCCTAGTGTGATGGGTGGGTAAATTGAAAGACTTAAAAGTAACAGTGGCAGGTTTTTGTTTGATGGAGGGGAGGGGACTGAGCAAATGAAAACAAATGTAGGGTGGTTTTGTTGGAACAAGTTAGAAAGAAACTTTCAGCTTTGACACTTCTGAATCAAGACTCGTGACATTATGGAGACACAAACCCGAACGAATCAACAGTGATTTGGGCACAAACTGACCTGATAGTAATGTTGCAACGGTCACCATCAGAAGTGCGTAGTAGGGAAAGGGAATGCTCATGTGCCTTTTTACTTTGATTTCATGGAAATGGAAGCTCTGCCTCTGCAGCAAATAATGTAATATTGATTTGCTTCATGGGGAAAATGTCACTTGCTGAAATGATGCGATTGGCTTACAAACTAAAAAAGGAAAGAGTAGCTTCAAGTGGTGCATCTCTTGTCATTTTAGCTGGCTCGTTATATTTGGAGTGGAGGGGTAGTTCTTTCTCAAGAGATGCTTCCATGAATAAGAGATGTGGATAATAAAGGAGAATTAGCATGTAATAAACCTAAGGCCCTTTGCTCATATCCTTCAGCACAATTGCTCTTTTAGTTTAGTAGCATGTACTTCTGTTCTGACACAAGTGATTTGCAATAATGATGTGTATTTGTGTGTGAGGAATGTAAGAGTGAGCTTCATGCAGCCAAACTTACATTTTCAGATCTTGTTTTTTTGCTTTTCCCTGTGATTCCTAATGCTGAGGGGGAGGCTGAACCACTTTTCTCCTTCACGATGTTTTTACATACATATTGTATAAGTGTGCATCTTTGTCACTTATCTTCCAAATGTAGGTATCTAATTATCCTGTAAATATCACCTCCAGTTCTCTCCATGAACTTTTCAGCTTTCCGAAGTGCACCACAGGGAAAGAGAAATACTAGTGGGGTCTTTTTTTTAGGTGCCTCTATGTGTATGTTAATTTCTAATTACTCAGCCTTGTTCCATCTGCTTGTGCTGGATTTCTTTTGCTCTTTCCAGTTAGATTGTGTGGAGGGGAGAAAAAAAAAAACCCCTTGCTTTTGTTGGGGTTGAACCTAACCTCAGTTGAACCAAGTCATGGGTAACAATGTCAAAATAATTGAAGAATCTTCCCACTGGTTTCAGTAAGTCTTTTAACAGGCAGGAAACAGGGACATAGTAGAGTAAATCCGTAGGCTCATGACTGCAATAGCAGAGGTACACAGAGGCAGGCACTTGTATTGTTCTCTGCTGGAGTTCCGCTGCTGGATATTGATATAACTAAATAATTGACCTGATAAAGATGTTTTGACAGTAGCAGCTTCTAAAGCCTCCACGGTAAGCTGTTGTAATAGTTCCTAATTTTACTACAGATTTTGGGGCAACCTACCCAGCTTTTTAGAACACCTTTTTTTAAGCTTCCAGAAGAAATTCTGCACGTTGTCCTCATATGAAACAAACAAAAAAATCCCCAAATGCTGGTTGGTTCTGTTTAACTTGTGCTTTTCTTTTAGTTTATTTAGTCATTTTGGTTCACCGTAAGGTGGTTTTGCTTCTGCTTTTTCTAAATACCTTTGTGAATATTTGTGTAAGAGGTAAACATGTTTTTCTCTAGTAACATTTTTTTGACATAATATGATGGTTTGTAGACGGAAATCTAAATTCATGCACTTAGTTGCTTTAATTTCTTCAGGCAATTTTTCTCACTGACTTTCTATAGTAAATTACTACAAGAATAGAGTAATTCTGCTGGGAATTACTGCAAGAATATAGTAATTCCCAGCTGAGTAGTGCATGTTTAAGTGTATGTTATGAATATTCAGATTAGACAGTGAGTAAACAGCGAAAATGAAAAGTGGAAATTCACTACCTTTAAAAAGCTCAAATATACTATTGTGAGTTTAAGGCAAATTTTTCCTCTCAGTTGCAAAAATAAGAAGGCGTTGGTAATCCTTAATATGAATTTCTAGCAACTAGAAGGCTAAAGAAGACAGATGCTTTATTATCATACACTCTTTCCAATTGAGTACCTTGCAACAACTGCTACTCATTGTTATGGTCTTCATTTCATATCTCTGTTGATGAGACTTGCAGCAAGAGATTGAATACAGCTATGTTATAAACAATGAAAGAGAATGAGTTTGAAATGTAGAAGGTTACATTTAGTCTTGTTTTTGTTTACAGTTGGAACTGAAAATGGACAAGAAGCAATTGAAAGTGGAGCTGCTTTTCTCTTTAAGACATTTCACAGGAAAGAATGTGTTGGCCACGATGAGACAAAGGCGATCAAGCAGATGTTTGGGCCATTTCCATCATCATCTGCTACTGCAGCTTGTAATGCCACGTGCCGGATTGCTTCTCACTTCACTGAAGAGCAGCTTACAGCCCTCGTACAGATGGCTGAAGAGCAAAATGGTGATAACAGAGTGTTCTTCGGTAAAAATATAGTGTTTTCATTTGAGATGCATGATTTGGATCACTCTGAGGAGCTGCCTGTGAACGGTGAGGCCGAGGCACAGAAAATAATAAGCTTGGATTATAACAAATTTCTGAATAACCAGCTGAATCACTTACAGAATTACTGTGATGAGAAATCTGGTCTCAAGCCTTTGCAAAAAGTAGATGATTCTTTTTTATGGTGTGAAGTTGGGAAGTATCTGAATGAGTCTCAAGGAGGTACCCCTGGAGGACCAACGACAGAAGACCTCTGCTGTACTTTGTACGAGATGCTTGCTTCTACCAAAAGTGGAGATGAACTTCAAAATGAGGTACAGTAGCATGTTGACCATACTGCAAGGAGTTGGATGTTATGAAGGTATACAGTTATTTCCTACTGGATTGTGCCAATGTATTTTACCCAGGTGTCAACTGTGAGTTTGCTTCTTTGTTTGCTTTTGTCTTGAGAAAAGTCAAATGGCACCATCTTAATTTTTCAGGCAGAAGATGTATGCAGCATTAATTTTAAGTGAGTAGCCTCCCCTCCCCCATAACCCCCCATGGGTTGTGGAGTCTCCTTCTCTGGAGACATTCCAAACCCAGCTGGATGAGTTCCTGTGTGACCTACTCTAGGTGGTCTTGCTCTGGAAGGGGATTGCACTGGATGACCTTTTGAGGTGCCTTCCAACCCTTCAGATCCTGTAATTCTGTGCATGGCTAAGATTGTCAGAGACACACTCTGGAAAAGGTTAATGCTCTATTGAATTCATGGTTTGCAATTCTGTTGTTAGTATGATTAGGGTGTGGGGTATTTTTGGTTTAGTGACTTACAGAATTAAGATCCTTAAATTGTCTGTTCCGTGTATGGTGGCACCTACAGGCACTGTTTTGCCTCCTCATCAATGCTGCAGCATTTGTCTGAATTCTGGCATTCACTGAGGTGAATCCCATGTACCAGGGAGGCACTACTTCTTCCTAAGTACATATTCCTTAATCTTGATATCCCCTTTCTAAAGGTTGACCCAGCCTTGACTGGAGATCAGCAATATTTGATCCAGACACTGTAGAAACCCGGTGTGATGTCTGAGTCTTTTGCAGAAAATTAGATGTCTGAAAGTGTACAGTTTTTGTACACTTTTGAGGTCCTTTGAAACCCTTTCATATTTTGGGTAGTTGTATTGAGGGAAGACACATGGAAACAGAAGACTGAACATGTCTTGCAGAAGGAGATTGGATAAAGAAATAAACAGGTCTAATGAAGCAGAAAAGAATAACTTCATTTGCCACAGAGACCTGAAGCTCATCAAGATAAAGCTTTAGTCTTTATTTTCCTAGATCAGCAAAAGACTTTTTCTATATAGTGATAGGGAATGCAGAAACAATCCCATACTTCAGCATAATGCCCACTTAACACCCAATTTCAATTTGTAAAACGTTAAAGGAAGCGTTTGAAACCTTTCACTTGAAGCAAGAAGAAATAACTTTCTTCTTAGTTTGGAACTTTTATGATCATAAGGGATTGCTAAATCAATTGGCAGAAAGTTCAAGCTATCAGGTTTTTATCTAGATCAGCAATAAAAACTTAATTTCCTTCAGTTTTTGGAACAGAGACTTTCTGGCAAAATTTCTGTTTTGATAGCTTTACAGGACTTTTGATGATATGAAAAAGATGTTTCCTCTGCCAGTGTACAAATACCTTTCTGAAGATTATTTAACAAGACTAAAGCCTGGTTTTTTTGTGTTACTAGAGAGAAAAAGGCATTTTTTTTTCCCCCTGGAGTATCTGAAACTTTAGTAATAGAAACAATAATTTTTCTCCCAATTCTTCTCATTGTGACCCCTTTCTTGCCTCTTCTTGCACCAGTCTTGTTGGTTCATTGTTCATTGCACAATATGGGAGTCAAAGAGCAGGTAAGACCGATTTGAACCTGATCCCCTTTCCTTAGAGGCTAGGTGGCATTTGTGTTGTGCTGTCTGTGAGAGTAGTTATGACTTGGACATTCTTTCTAGGCTTTGGATTTTACCATCACTTAATTATTTTTTTTTGTATTACAGCAGTTTTGCTGGTGACATCATTAAGAGCAGAATGGTGCTTTTAAACCTGAATGGAAAATAGTCCTGGAACTGGGTCATAGATTTGCTGTGTGAGGTGGTAATAACAAGTATGTGATTGGTCACGCATACTGAAACTCTTATGTTAACTGGGGTGATGTATGCTTACTAAAGACTCTGAGCTCTAAAATAAAACCCCATTGGTATGAAATGATGATCCTTTGGAATCTTTTCTTTTAATTAGGAAGATGCCACCACCTGTTCATTATTTAATGAGAAAAAGAACGTGCTGCTGGTGAGAATATTGACGGATGGATTTCTCCAAGACAATTTAATTTGATGCTTCAGCAATGCTTATTAAGGTTCCAGGTCACATTTAGAATATGAGCATTTCTAGACCACATACCATTTCAGGGATCACATCCTGGGGTTTTTTTTTGCAGTGTACCTATGTGTACACACACGGATGCTGGTTAGGTTTTTATCTGTTAAGTGAACTCTACAGGGAATTGAAATGAGTTTCTTTCTCCAGCACTGTGTAGCTTGTGTTTTAAAGTAGTTGGTGAGGCAGGAGAAATGATTAGTTCTTTGTTTTCACTATCTAAGAACATTCCACGCTTCCTTTGGGACAGTTTGTTTATCTGACACATCACTGCTGACTCTTAATTAGAGGAAAATTGATTCTTATTCTTAGAGTGATACGGGAGTTGTAACGTTTTCTAAGTGCTTAGGACATGTGCTTTTCACTGGGGACATAAAGCTAAATGACAGCTGCTGGAGCTTGCTTTTCACTGAGGTCTGATTGTGTTGATGGGTATGAAATGCTAGTGATGAGGTAGCAAGATCATTGTTTTAAAACAGGAAGAAAAAGCTTATGTCAAAATACAGAGTTTTGCCCAACAGCCATCATACTTCCTTATTATAACCTAGCATACAGTGCTTTCCTTAACCCAAGTGCTCAGTTTCTAGTTTGACCCTTTCAAAACAAAGACTTGAGGGATCTTGAGGACATTTTAGCAACTTTTCCACCAAACCCTTGCCCAGATAACTGGGGAAAAGTTGGAGGAGTCTAGTCTAGGAGTCTAGTCCTTCTTTGGTTAACACCGTGCTGTTTTAAACCCCTGTGAACTCCTGCCATGCTTTACCTGCATCATTTTAGAGGCACCTATCTGTGTTTTTACACTAATGCAGAGGTACATTATCCCTTCATCATAACAAAACAGGAAGACCTTTCCTACAGAGACAAAATAACTAGAGGAAAAAACCAGCAGTGCAGTCCGAATGACGTTAAAATCAAGTTTATACTGGGTAGATCATGACAAATTGTGCAGTTTATAGGTCTCAGGCCAAGGAAATAACTTTGTCTAAATCAAATTGGGAGCCACTAATGGCATTCAGCATATTAGATTAAGTGGTATTTGCCAGATAAAACCACGTGAAATGCTGTATCAGTGACTAGAACACTGGGTTAAGATGTGAAATGGTAGAAATGTTTCAAGGAAATGACATTGTAAGTAGGAGTTTGCATATGATGTGAGCAGTGCATACGTTTACTTATCTTAGGTTACATTTATGTGCCTATAAAATAAGACACAAGAAGTTTACTGCTTAGGCTTGTTTTTGACGGCTTTATAGCTGTGACTGTCTCCAGCTCTCTGCCTTAAAAGATAATGTCTACAAGTACTTGAACTGTAGCATCCAGGGCTTCCATCAGTTAAATACGATCCTGCTGTATTGCAAAGTGTCACAGTGGGCAACAAACAGTCCTTTCCATTCCGTTTCTAAGAAAAACTCATTCTTCATCATTCCTACTGAAAAACTCAGATGTGGCTTCTTCCTTGTCGTCAGAAGCATCTGAGCATTCAGGTAATAAAAACTACAGTAAGAGACCAAAGGGTAGGAACGTGGAGTTGGAAGGTGATGAATCCTTCCTTCAAGGGTTGAAGACATTCATTTCAAATCAAAGTAGACTTGAAATCAGCAAAGTGTAAGTTGTAGACCATGGATTTTATAAGAGTTGAGCAGCAGCTCTTCCTGTACGTGTTCCTCAACAGATCTGTCCAGTCACGTGCTCATCCTGAGAGCCAGAAACTTACCTCTCTGACGTTCAGTTCTGCTTTGTTGCAGAGTGTAATAGATTATTTGGTTGTTTTGTTAAGTAGGATGGTTTTTTTTTTCAGTGGGTTGTTTGCGTTTTTCTGAATGCTTGATGCAGCAGAAGGCTTTTGGGCAGCTTTCCCCAGGCCCTGCTATGAAGAGTTCTCTTGTCTCTCAGGCTTCTGCCTGTAACTTTTCTTTTGCTGCCTTTGTCACTGGTGGCAATTTCTGCTTGAGCTCCATCTACATTGTTTCTGTTGCTCTATCCTAATTCCACCACAAATGTCTGCTATGTTGGTTGAACCTGTAAATGCTCTCGGGATCAAGAACAAGGGGAACATAACTAATTTGTCAATTCAACTAGCAGGAAGCTCCTGTGTGTCTGCCACTAGCCTTTGTGCAAAAGAAAGTACCGAAGAATATATGAAAGCAAAACCTGTTTAAACTTTCAGAGAAAGTTTAAGGGAAGGGACCTTTCCTGTCACTGATACAATATCTTAAATTAAGGAAGACTCATTAATAAAAGAATGTGGGGAAGTTTTCTCTCCAACTTCTCACCTGAAGATTGCTCCAGAATCTTGTTGCCTGGGTAGCTAAAACAGACCCTTGTTACCCGAGTTCTGGCTTTATTCAGGGCTGACTTTAATCACTTTTCCTGTGCTACAGTTGTCCTATTATTTTTTTTCCAGACTAGGATTATAAATGAGCATCAAAGAACTGAGCTTGTAACTTTGCTTCCAGATGATGCTCTGCCTTTTCAACACTGCCTTTCCTTTCAAATACCCTTCAGGCAGTTCCTTGCCAACGTTTAATTCTTCTATTAACACTCATCTGCACAAATGTAACGAGTCCTCACGTGGAAAATTGCAATGTTTTAACTTAAGTCCAGACATGAGACAGCTGCTGTTTGTTCATTTTCTAGATTGTTAGACCAGATGATGTATCTTTAGCAAGCCCTTGCTGCGTTTCTGCCATTTTCTACTTACCTGCTTGTCACCTTAATATTTTTTCCAAAATATATCCTTTTAACTCTTCTCCAATCACGTTTATATTTCTCTTAGCCAGTGCTGTTGCTCTTGCAGATGTATGTTCCCTGACCTACAACTTTATGTCTCAGTGTTTGAAGATTCATGAAAGATTATCTTGCAGTCAAGCTGCAAGAACGGTGAGCTCTGAATTGTGTTCCTAGCTTCAACGTGATCGTTTTTATCTCCATGCCTTTTAACCATCTTATCCTTATACCCAAAACAGTTTTGTTCTTTAACCATAGACAAATGTTAAAATTGAGATTAATTAAAGCAACAGGCCAATGGTTAAGACTAAATAACTAAGTCAAGATTTCTTCTTCAAGTGGGAAACTTGTATTGCAGTAAGGGGCACAGATAGTGAAGTCAGCTGGTCTCTAGAACTGAAAATGGAAAACACACCTGGCTGCTTCCAAAGCAAAAGACACTAAAGTTATTCCCTGATCACAGAATGTGTTTGAAAGGATGTGATGTGGATATGATATCAAATGGGTTTTAGCCGATAAATAGAATCAGAACATACTGGATTGGGAAGGACCTCAAGGATCATCTGGTCCAACCTTTCTTGAAAGTGCATAGCCTAGACAAGATGGCCCCAGCACCTTGTTTAGCCCAGTCTTAGCATTGTCCATTGTTGAGGAATCTACCACTTGTGAAAAAGCAGTCTCCATCTTCTTTGTAGCCACCTTTTATCTACTGAAACATGGTGTTAAGGTCTACCCTAAGTCTTCTTTTCTCAAGAGTGAACAGACTCCATTCAGCTCTCAGTCTTTTTTCATAAGCCAGTCTTCCCAGACCTCTGATGATCTTTGTGACTCTTCCCTGGACCCTCTGCAGCCTTTTGACATGTTTTTTTTGCACAACAGAGACCAAAACTCAACACAGTGTTCCAGATATTGCCTGACAAGCACAGAGTGAGGTAATGACCCTTTGTCTCTGCTGGTGGTGCAACTCACCATACTGTTGTCTGTCTTTGCTGCAGCAGCACTCTGTTCACTCATATTGAGCTTGTCATTCACCAGGACCCCTAGATTCCCTTTGAGAGAGCTGCTGCCCAGCCAGGTAGAGAGATTTTTGTTGCTGTGATGGTGGGCAGACACAGGAGCAACTTGCTCAAGAGGTTGTGGGGGTCTCCAATCTTGGAGACTAGATCATCTTCAGAGGTTCCTTCCAACCTCAACCGTTCTGTGGTTCTGTCATTTCAACCGAATAAATAGAAGTAATTGGAAAAAAATCATTCCATTATAATTACTCCTAATTCTGTGTTGTCTTCATTTCCCCTGATGAATTTCTTGTGTTAAAATCAAGTGTAAACTATGCCTTACCCTAATATGTTCTATACTAAGTTAAAAAAGTTTGCTTTGTAACACATTCCTTGTTAGTAGAATATCATCATAAATAAGCAGAGCGGACCTTTAAAGTACTTATATTTTAACCTTATGTGTAACTTAATTAATGAATTACTGTGTACAGGAAATAAATAGACCTTGTGTTGCAAGTAATCTCAATTAGGTTTTCAAATGACCTTGATTTCAGATGTGTTGCATTGGTCTTCCAAGTTAAGTACCCATAAATAACGGACATTTGTTCTTCAGAGAAATCATTCATTTAGTTTCCTACATTAAACAGGAATCTGTAATGGTCATTGTGCTTTTAAGAGAATACACATACAGTCTTAATTTACACAACCAGATTTCTAATACCCTTTAAAAGCCTGACATTATTTATGTGGACATGGAAGGGTTTTTTTTTTCAACGTGTAAGCTGAGACAATTGCGAAATGACATTGAAATACAGTTCAGCAAGAAAGAGCTTAATTCAGAGTTCATCATGCAAGTCAGCTACAAAAGTATTTTTGTATTCCTACAGACTGCACACACTTTTTCACTCCTTTAGGTGGGTGAATGGAAGAGCAGCATAGCACAGCATCACGGCATTTCAGAATAAAACTAAGCAAATACGTTGTTTCCTGATGGTGACTTAGTGTGCTATTTGTCAGTAGCACACACTGCAGATACTTCTCTGTATTTCATTACTTCTTGCTTGTTGCTTCAAAGGATAGTCAAGACTTAAGTGTCACCTTTTACAAATAAAAGCTCTAATGTTCTAACTTAGCATCAGAAAACGTGATGACCCTAGAAACACTTCGCTCCCGTTTCTTAAACTGAATTCACTTTAATACTTTTCAGGCCTGTATTGAGAGTGATTGATTCCTTGAGTGGCCTGAAGGTGTTGGCACTATAATGCTGCCTGTGAAAACTGCTTCAGCATTTCACTTTATGCAAGCTTCTGTGGCGCTCAAGTGCTTGTTTTGAGATCATCCTTCTGACACACTCTGCAGTCTCCAAGACAATTATATGTGCACAGTGCAATCGCCTCTGGCTCAATATTTGACTGATACTTTAGCTTGGCTCAGAGAGTGAGCAAGAGCTTGTTTGCATGTGCTGCGTAGCCATTCCCCTGGTTACATGCTGACCTTCTCCATCAGGAAAGTTCATTGTGCAGATGTGAAAGTAGATGTGTGCTTTCCTTAAGCAAAACGTGTCATGAAGCGACAGGTTTTTGCTGCTGAGTAGAATGCCAGATGTTGGACTTTGCAAATCACAGAATCTCAAGGGTTGGAAGGGACCTCAAGAGACCATCCAGTGCAACCCCTCTGCTAGAGCAGCAGCACCTAGAGTAGGTCACACAAGAACTCAACCAGCTGGGTTTGGAATGTCTCCAGAGAAGGAGCCTCCACAGCCCATCTGGGCAGCCCCTGCCAGTGCTCCCTCACCTTAACAGGGGATAAGTTTTTCCTTGTGTTTCGTTGGAACCTCTTCTGTTCCAGATTGTCCCCGTTGCCCCTTGTCCTGTCATTGGCCATCACTGAGCACAGCCTGGCTCCTGCCTCCTCACACCCACCCTTTATGTTTTGTAACCATTAATGAGGTCACCCCTCAGTCTTCTCCAAGCTGCAGAGCCCCAGCTCCCTCAGCCTTTCATCACAAGGGAGATGCTCCACTCCATCATCTCTGTGGCCCTGCACTGAACTCTCCCCAGCAGTTCCCTGTCCTTCAGTATCAAACATGATTGTCCATTTATTGGAAACTCAGTTTTGCTTGTCAGTATCTCAGCCAATCAGTCTAATTGCATGTGCTTCGTTGCTCCAAGAAAGTTTTCTATTCCCTGACAAAGCCAAAGCTTGGCTTTTCTGTATAAGCTGCTGCTCATCTCTTCAGGCTTAGGACTCCCAGCTGCAGCTTTTTATACTCTGAAGCAGAGCTCCAAGAGCCCTAGCACAAGGCTGCCGTTTACTCTGCATGGTTTTCATCAACCTGTTACTAGGTGGAGAAGGACAACTTTGCTGTCAAAATGTGGTTTGGCAAAACTTAAGGCCAACAGAAGTAGTTTTGATGTATAATCTTCAGCAAGAAGTGAGAATACCTTTTAGAATGTAACAAGTAACACAGTGTACTGAGGCATTTGTAAATGGTACAGCTTGTTAGTGAATGAGAAAAAAAAATTAACCAGGAAGAGTCAGTGGTAAAATGGGACTGTCCAAAGGGAAAGAAATAGGAAAACTGAATCTATTTGGAAATAATAATTAATACAACTCATAAGTATGGATAAACTACTGGCATCATTAAAATCAGTTGGAGGTTTGTCCTTGATTTTAAAAGGGATTTGTTTTCACTAGTCTTAGTCTGTGCTTAAGGTTTTTACTTCTTTTCCAGAGGTGATTTGTAAACTGTGTATGTGCATAAGTGATATTTCACAGGCATGACCAGCAAAATAGCACCATCACAAAATAAGGATGGATTAACATGCTTTTCTCTCGGGCTTGGGAAGTTTTTGCCACTTAGGAGAGTTTCAGTATTATGGTGCCATTGCATTTTTAGGAGACTTTACCACAGAGGAACTAAATATCTGATTATATTCCTGTGTGACCTACTCCAGGTTGTCCTGCTCTGGCAGAGGATTGGACTGGACTGGATGAGCTTTCAAGGTCCCTTCCAACAGTTAACATTCAGTGATTACTAGTTAATTACTCTTTACTGATTTAAACTAATTTAATCCAATGATTAAGGGTTGCACCAGATGATCTCTAAAGGTCCCTTCCAACCCTACCATTCTATGATTCTATAATTCTTGCAGTGTCATCTGATATAAGCAGATGTAGTAATAACTACATAAAAGATGTAGGCAAAACTGAATGCTCTTGTGAAGAGAAGGTAGTCGTACTGCATAGTTTTTGTTCAGAATGGCTTTTTACCATTAAAAGTTTGTTTTAGAGCATGGATTATTTTTTAATGAGCTATTGTATGTATTATTAATTATAAGAGACAAAAGGTATCGTGAAACAGCTTTCAGAAAGGCATTAACACATGGACGATCATGGATATTTGATGCCAAAGCTGAGTTCCTGAGGAGTATGGTTTTGTCATGCTGCAAAAAGTTCTCGAGGCTTTTAAATGCAGCATGTTGATGCTGTGCTGGAACTAGGCATGAACTCTGCAGAAAAGCAACACAAGCATTCTGTGCTTCAGCATCTTGTGTTGCTGTATATTAGATATGGCATATGGATAGTTGGTAATTACTGTCTTGCATTATTCAGCAAGGTTTATTGAAGCCCTAAGTTTGTGGAGATTAGGTTTGTGGAGGCTACTTGTTAGAACAGCAAAAAGATTGCAGTTCTTTTGTTCTGTAGAAGACAGCCTTTCCTTATTAGTGTTAAAGTTCATTAAACAACAAAACAAAACTGGAAGTTAGCTGAGGGAGGGAATTTGCAAGTGGAGCTTTGTAGTAAGAAGTCTACCGACTCTCCTTACTCAGAAGTAATTAAATGTTAAATGTCTTGACATGCTGCTTCAGTTGACATTCATTTAAAACATGGGGATCCTGAAAACTTAAAAATATCCATCCATGGGTGTAGAAAGTGAAATAAAAATCAAAAATGAGCCACAACCAGAAAAATTTCTTTTGACTGAACATATTTCAAAGAAATCAACACCTGTGTGCTTGTAGATCCCACTGTAAAGACCCTCCAGACCTTCAATGTAAGCACTGCCAGAAACTTTGTGTTGCAGCTACATTTCCTAGTTGATCTTAAGTGGAGAATGTGTTAACATCTAGACTGCCTACTGATAGGGGAAGCAGTTTCAGAAGGTGACTTCATCATTACTATATATAGGAGGTGCTAAAAAATAATTGGAGAAGGGTTCAGAGGAGGTCCCTGGTAGGGAAGGTAGCATGTGAAATAAAGCATGGAAAACTGAGGAAATGAAATAGGGGAAAATAATTGCCATTCTGGCTTGATGTGAAGAAGTAGCAGTAATAAAAACATATTTGGTGTGAGAGTAATGCATCAACGGATGCTGGTTTGCTGGAAAAGGCACTCAGAGAGAGGGGGAAGGGACAGCAATGGACTGGCAGCATTAAACAAACAGTGTGTAAAGATTGTCTGCTCTTCTATCCTGGTTGATAATAAACTCATCATGAGCCAGCAACGTGCCCTCGTGGCCAAGAAGGCCAATGGCAGCCTGGGATGCAGCAAGAAGAGTGTGGGCAGCAGGTCAAGGGAGGTTCTGCTCCCCCTCTGCTCTGCCCTGCTGAGGCCTCATCTGGAGTCCTGTGTCCAGTTCTGGGCTCCTCAGCTCAAGAGGGACAGGGAACTGCTGGAGAGAGGCCAGCACAGGGCCACCAAGATGATCAGGGAACTGGAGCATCTTCCAGATGAGGAAAGGCTGTGGGACCTGGGGCTGTTTAGTCTGGAGAAGAGGAGACTGAGGAGGAATCTCATTAATATTGACAAATATCTAAATGGTGGGTGTCAGGAGGTTGAGGCAGCACTTTTTTTCTGTTGTGTCCAGTGACAGGACAGTGGGTGATGGAAAGAAGCTGAAACACAAAAAGTTCCATAGAAACATAAGGTAAAACTGTTTCAGTGTTTCAGTGAGGGAGCCCTGGCCCAGGCTGCCCAGGGAGGGTGAGGAAGGTCCCTTCCAACCCCGCCATTCTATGATTCTATGAGTCTGCGTTTCTCAGTGAGGAAAAATATCACCAAGAATTGTGATTCAGATTCTAGGCAACTGTGTTTGCAGTGCTAGTAGAGCTTTTGCAGTAACCTGGCAATTTTCACTGTTAGAAGAAATGTGCAACGAGCATCAACTCTCAGAACTGTTACACTCAGAGCAGTTGTCTGCTCCTTGTGACGTGTGATTTAGGATGCTGTAAGTTACCTAATATTGCTTCATTTGATCTGTAAGAGCTTTAGGCAGACACTGGTAATCAGGAGTAGATGATGATGATGATTTCAATATCCAACATCCAATGATTCAATATCCATTTTTATGTGGATATGTCTCCTCTAAATTGCCTGAGGACAGAAAGAAGACTTTTGCCAGGGAACTTTCCTGAGGACAGACTGAATTTCCGTTACCATCGTATTGCTTTCATCTCACTGTTCATGAAAAGTGAATTTGTTGTGTGTGACACAACAAACGTTGTGTAGGACATTTTTTACATAGTAGACAATAAATAAAATTCAAGCCCTCTTTAAAAATAATTTCTTGATTAAAAGTGGGGTAGCTCTTGTGAGGCTCCTTTGAGAGAACAGTTTAAAAAGTCACTGTTGAACGTCCATTTTGACTTGAAACCAGCTAATTTCAATGTTCGCTGTTGCTATGCGTATGCAACACCACCTGAAAACTTGGAGTATGACACTGTACTGGTGTAACTTAATCTGCATTTTTATTAATGTATTGTGAAATTATAATGTTAGCTTCTAGTTTTGTCTCTCTCTGTGTGTGTGTACCCTTGCGTCGTGGAAATTTTCATGTCAAAGCAACTTGCCTCACAAAACATGTTTGGTTTTAAGTGTCAAAGTGACTCTTGCTTTTGTTCAGTAAGAGGACTTTCTAGCCCTAACAAATTAACATATCACAAAGCTTATTCCCCCATTACCTAGTTCATAAAAGCAGTACCCATTTTGGGAAAGTACAGGCATACGTGGATCACCCCTGTGGTGTTTTATCTTTATCTTATCATCAAAGCTTCTACCTTGGCATGAGACTAGCTTTTCAATCTCATATTCTTCTCTTTGTAATTGTATTAAAATTACTAAGGATTTTATATTCAGACAGCACAAAGCTTGAGTCTCATTATTCTTGACCATGGAGTTTATCTGCTCCTCTTTCAAATGAAGAAAATAATCCAGTTCTATTTTTTTAATACAGTTTTCTTCCTTAGTTGTGGTGTCCTATTTAAAAATCAGAAGTACACAGCTTTGTTGATGTCTAAGGACTGTTGAAACCCCATGGATGACAGGAAACTTTGTCTTTTTTGTGAAAACCAAATAAGAAACCAAATTGAATAGTTTTTGAGGACAGAACTTAAGAAATGATGAAAGAGCCACAGTGAGAGGCAAGAGATGCTAGGCTTCATCCTGGTGCTGAGAGCTGGTCGCTCTCCTTCCTCTCAGTAACTTTTCTTCTTTCCTGTCAACTCATTTACTTCAGTTATGTACTAAAGCTTGTTGTATCTTTGAGGTGGTATGAGGCTTGATCTATTCATGATAGCTTTTGAGTCAGCTTCAATATGTCATTAAACTTAATGAGATCTTTTTCTGGAGCTAGACAGCCTGTAGCTGACAGAACTTTTTCCTTTGTATTTAATTTGCTGCTGTGAATCTCTGAGACGTTCTTTTCATATCCTCATGGAGACATAAGGAACTAGAAATTCTGCAAGAAATGCACTCAGATGGCACCTGAAAGATTAAGGCTCACTCATTAACTAGATACAAAATCACTTTCTTCCAAATCATTTTATAGAAGGTGGGAAGAGAGAAAACCTCACCAAAAAAAAATTCCCGAAACCCACAGCTGCTTGAGCTGCAGGAGTCACAGGGCTGGGTTTCTTGCAGATCTTGATGTTGTGTGGTTGCTGCTACTGTGTGTCTGCTGCAGTGTGAGTGCTGCAGCTTTACCAGACAAAGAAATCTGTGTGCTGTGCTTTAGTGATGGGTTCACTCGTGCATGCTGATGCTGCTGTGCTCATGCTGCAGCCTTGCAGAAGAGCAGGAGGCACAAAGACCAGTCATTTGCATCAATCTTTTCTACTGGCCCCAAATATTTCTGTCTCTCTGTCACAGAATCTTAAGGGTTGGAAGGGACCTCAAAAGCTCATCCAATCCAATCCCCCTGCCAGAGCAGCATCACCTAGAGTAGGTCACACAGGAACTCATCCAGCTGGGTTGGAATGTCTCCAGAGAAGGAGCCTCCACAGCCCATCTGGGCAGCCCCTGCCAGTGCTCCCTCACCTCAACAGGGAAGAAGTTTGTCCATGTGTTTCTTTGGAACCTCTTCTGTTCCAGCTTGTCCCCATTGCCCCTTGTCTTATCATTGGCCATCAGTGAGCACAGCCTGGCTCCAGCCTCTTGACACCCACCCTTTATGTATCTGTAAACATTAAATTTGGAGGTTACTGAAGAGGCATAAGACTTGTTGGCTGACACACTGTTAAATGCACAGAGTGATTTGATAGGCCTTGTTCCCTTGGAAAAGTAGTCTATAAATTAGTCTTCCCTCTTCTGAAACCTGTTTTCTTTTCTAAACAGCCCTAAAATAATACAAAGGGTTATGTTTCAGACCAAAACTTCATAGAATCGTTGAGTAATTTGGGTTGGAAGGGACTCTAAACATCATCTAGCTCCAGATTGCCCTGTTTCCTTCTCACCCACTTTAGTGTACAGCAACCCAGGTTGTTGGAACTCACAGCCTAGGGCTGGTCAACATGAGCAAAGGTGTGAGGACATTCAGCCTGTTTCCTTAAGGAGACCTGTTAGGCCTGACAGCCTTTCACGGAGGGTATTAAAATTATGACTTTAATATCCTAATTGAGATGAAAGTAGCTTTCACTATTAGAGTCCGTTGCTACTCTTCATCATCCCTTTAGCAGCCTGAACCAACTCTTTGGCTTGCTCATATTGGGATAGAATTGTACTAGCGGTGAACAGCTCCATGCTCAGCCAAATCCTCCTCCTGAAGTGATCAGGTTTGGGAATTGCTGTCCAGGTTTCCTCTTTGGCAGAAAACAATTCTATGCCAACAACTGCCATCTTATAAGTATGTTAAATCCTCAGCCCTGAAAATTAGTTTGATTCTGATAAAGAACCCAATTCTATCAGTGTATATTTTGTGCTGGGTAAGGTCAGAATTTCTTAGCCTTCTACCTACAAAAAGTGGCAAGTGCAGTGTTTAGCTAGTTTTGGGATTTCTTTTTCCCTTCAAAATTCATTAATGTCTGATCCTAGAATACCTCTGAAGATAAATACTACTTTAAGGAATCATGTAATGTTGAGTTTTCCTAAATTTAAGTGGGTTTTCAGGGCATCCTTTTTCGAAGGCAAGTCAGTAGTCTGCTGTTTGACGTTATTTCTAATTGCCAAAGTCTTTAGGCCAAATAAGCTTGTGGAAGTTGCCTTGAGCTGTATATGTTTGAAATGTTCAAACTGAGTGTATCTGTGTAAGTTTCTAATTAGTCAGTGTTAAAACATTGATGAGAGTGGTGATCTCTCCAGTCTACTTATTTTCACTTGAAAACATCAATGGCAGGGAATTTAGTTGGAGACCTGGGGCCACTGGAGGCCAGAGGAGTCGGTTCTGGGGCCAGTGTTGTTCAGCCTCTTCATCAACAACCTGGATGAAGGGACAGAAAATACCCTAAGCAAGTTCCCTGCTGGCA
>WBNH01010626.1:39228-52847 GCA_013401255.1 Urocolius indicus
TGATGGGATGAAGCTGCAACACAAAAAGTTCCACTTAAACATAAGAAAAAACTCTTCCAGTGTTTGAGTGAGGGAGCCCTGGCCCAGGCTGCCCAGGGAGGGTGTGGAGGCTCCTTCCTTGGAGGTCTTCAAAACACACCTGGACACGTTCCTTTGTGACCTGATCTAGGTGGGACTTTCTTCTGCAGGGGGATTGGACTGGGTGATCTCTAAAGGTCCCTTCCAACCCTACCATTCTATGATTCTGTGAACCCATAACTGTGCCCCTGTGCCACTATCTCTATCAGAACCCTTACAGACTTTTGCAAACAGGATTGCACAGGTGGTTTTTTTTCCTACCAGGCTGTCCTGAAATGCTCATGATCTGAGAACCTGTTTGGGGTTTTTGGTTTTTTACATGCAGTCTTACACATTGTTGAACATTTTTTCCATCAGCCACCTGCAGTCATCAACAGCATTCATGTTACTGGCTCCAGTACCAGGAGCACATCTGCCATTCAAACCTGTACCATCTTTATTTGCACCATCAATTTCCCCGTTTTCCTCCTGTCAGAATGAACTCTTGAGATAAGTAATGAAAGTTCAATGTGTTAGAATTGTGATTCTAGGGAAGTGTTGAAAATATTTCCGTGAGTCTCTTTTACTTTGGTAGTTTCATCACTAAAAGCTGCCATTAGACCGATGTGAACATCACACCCAGCCTCACTGGGTCTCTAAGATCCATTGTTTCTGGTTGGCATTTGAATGCTAGAAATTTCATCCCATGGGCTTGGATAGGAACCTACTGACTCCTGGGTTTGATTAATGAAAAACATTTCATTTGAAATGAAACATAACAATTAGCCTCTTGAGCTACCTAAATTGCTAGGAGCACATCACAGCTTTTCAGTTTGCCTTTTCTTCTCTAGCAAAGAAAGCCAAATGCTTAGAATCAAAATGTTGTATCCAAAATTCCTTTTCTAGCAGCTTGAAGTCTATGAAGCAGTTTGCCTCTTCTGTAGTGAGTACTGGGAAATTCAGTGCATTTTACACTAGGTACTTGCCTGACGGAGCGATGCAGCTCATTGGGGTTACTGCTTCATCCCTTAGGGAGGCTTAAGAGTAGGTGGGATTGACAACTTGCCTCTGCTTTCTGAAGCTTTCCATTTTACATAGACTGTTTGTCTTTCACTGCCATTTGTGTAGTTTCATTCTTTATGGATTAATTCTGCAGTGTAGTAGGGCAATTGCCTTAAACACATCCCGGGGAAGCCTTTCCTATGCTTGAAAGGTGACACAGCCTCCTGTGCCAAGCAATACATTTGTATTTTGTAAATCAACATGCATTGCAACTTTAGCAAGCAGTCACTTCTGCATTGTGCCTGCAGCTGAACATCCAGGCACGAGACTGAACTGCAGCAGTCAGTACTGCATCAGCAGTTAGTAGGAACCAGAGGGTGTTGTGGTTGTGCTCTTTTACAGCTGGTTCAGCCACACCAGCCTGTGTCGATAACTTGAATTTGCAGCATCAGAATATAAAACTACTGTAGGAAAGATATGTCCTGGCAAAAGAAGGCTGCTTGATTTCTTGCTCGGATGTTTTCTGTGCCTTGAGGCTTTGTTTCTCCCAGTAGGCACAGGCAGTTCAACACAGATCCTGATTTTCTTGCTCTTTGATTTATAGAATCAACCTGTCACTGTAAGGTGTTAAGTGCTCTCCAGTGGAAGACTGATAACAGGAGTGAGGTCGTTACTTTGTACAAACTTGGACACCTCTCTGTTTTCAGTAAGATAAACTGTGTAGAGTTTTGTTTTAACTCCTGTTTACCTTCTAAGTTTCCATCAGAGTTATTTGGGTGGTGCAATTATTGATATTAAAAATGTAATTCTTACAGTGGAAAGGATTTTTTCTTTGGAAATGGTACAAGAATTGGCTTTCTTTAAAGATGTCAGACTCAGCATTCACTTTATTGAAATTGGAGCCTAACACGTGGTGTTTTCTCTCCCACTCACACTGGTTTTGAGTGTACCATAAGGTGTAGTTGCTGCTTAGATCTGCAATGATGTCTGTTGATATGCAAGTTCAGGTGGTTGGTTTAATTTGTTGATTACTTTGAAAATCAGGCTTAAAAGCTTCAGTGAATATTAGAGATTTCCTGAAATGGTCAAAAGCCTTTTGAATGGCCCCTGACATGTTTATGAAACGAGTGAGGAGATAAAGAGTTGTACTTGGGAACAGCAGCATTCTGTGGTGGTTCTTAATACCTTAAATTACTCCTATAGTGTGAACAAATCTGATGATGAGTAACACATTAGTCTTACAAGTCCTCAAGTGTAGTTATTTCTGCTCTTTGCAAACCTTTTCCACCACTGTCACCATTGCTGCCGTCAGTGGTAGGTGGTGACAGATCTTGCTCTTTAACTTATTCTCTGCCTCCCAGTACTTCTACTTCTGTCTTGATTTAGCTCTCCATGGTTGTTTTCCACCCATGATCTGTCAGACTTCCAGTGGGCACAGGAGACATCTTGTCAATAAGAACTCATTCATTGCATCTGATTTTCTGTGTTCTTCAGCATTTTTCCTCAGTCTTGAACAATGAGCTCAATCTGTCTTAGCTGTTTAAAGTGTTGCATTGAGTGTGTGTGGAGCTGGTTTTTAGCTTGGTAACAGGGGCAGGGGGCTGCAGTGCTGCTTCTGTAACAAGTTCTTGAAAGCTCCCCTGGCTCTGAGCTGAAGCCATTTCCAGCCCGGCCAGACCAATCTGGTGCCTCTGCCAGCACTAGTTAAGGGAAATCTACAGTGACAGGAGGAGGTGGAAAGAGTGGGACAAGATGGAGCTGCGTGGACTCCACAGTCAGTAAGGAAAGAGGGGAGGAGTTGTGTTGGACTGCTGCAGCCCACAGTGAGAGAGCAGTTGTGTCCCTGCAAGCCATGGAGGGCAATGGCAGGACTGAGAGGTACCAGCAGCTCCGGGTGCGTGTGGCTGGACAGGCCTGTGTGAGGAGGGGCCATGGCACAGGAGCTGGAGCCTGTGGGACCCAGAGACACACACAGGAGGGGAGAGGAGCTGCAGCCCTCGGGATGAAGGGCCATGGGAGCCCAGCCTGTGAGGGACCCCGTGATGGAGCAGGGAGTCCCAGCCAGGAGCCATCTGCCCTGAGGAGTGACAAGCGGCAGGAGCCATGGGGAAAGGACTGACTGAAACCCACATGCCCTGCCCCACTGAGCCATTCAGGGAGGGAAGAAGTAAAGCCAGCAGCTCCGGGTGCGTGTGGCTGGACAGGCCTGTGTGAGGAGGGGCCATGGCACAGGAGCTGGAGCCTGTGGGACCCAGAGACACACACAGGAGGGGAGAGGAGCTGCAGCCCTCGGGATGAAGGGCCATGGGAGCCCAGCCTGTGAGGGACCCCGTGATGGAGCAGGGAGTCCCAGCCAGGAGCCATCTGCCCTGAGGAGTGACAAGCGGCAGGAGCCATGGGGAAAGGACTGACTGAAACCCACATGCCCTGCCCCACTGAGCCATTCAGGGAGGGAAGAAGTAAAGACACCAAGATCAGGTGCCTGATCCTGGGAAGAGTTGGGTAGAAGGTGGCCTGGAAGGGCTGGTCATGCTCTTCATCTTCATCCCACTGTTTTTCTTTCTGTTTATTATGCTTTTGATAATTTTGATAATATTAGTTTTCTTCCCCAACTCAGGTAGTCTTGTCTCGTTTGCCTGGGACCATAATTGGTGAGTCTCTGTCCTTGGGGTTTTCCATGAGGCCTTCAGGACCTTTTATCTTCCCCATCCCACTGGAGGGGAAGTGTGAATGAGTGACTGCGTAGTCCTTGTGCCCATCTAAGCCTAAAACCATGACAAACGTTCTGAAAGCCTCCTCCCTTTTCAGACAGCAGCAGGATTATTTAGGTGATATAGACAGTTTTCAAGCTGCTGGTAGCAAATGAATACCACACTCCACTGACCAGGAAGGCACAATTAAGTGACTTTTATCATATGAGAATTGCAGAGTCTGTCATGTGTAATACTGTATGGGTTCAGTTCTCTTTGACTAGTAGGCTATCTGAAGAATAGAATATGCAGTTTCACCTTGATACTCTTCATTTAAGACCCCAGCTCACTGGGGATGGAGTAAATGATACTGGTTTTACTTCACGACTTCTGACCGTGAAGTAGAATGCATCGTGTGATGTTACTGCTTCTTTGTCTGGCTCTTCAGTTCTAATTGGTTGGCATAGTTTTGATACAGATGATTTTTGTTTCAGAATGTATTGGAAAAGCAGAAGTGGAAAAAAACCTTCTTGTTCAGCAGTGTCATCTATTTCCCCAGCAGAACCCATCTTTTCTGACTGACCCTTTTCTAGGCTGTTCTTTACAGTTCCAATGATAGAGATGCTTTGGAGCCCTGTGGAAAGCTGAAGGTCTACACTGGATGTTTTAGGACTAATGTGTTGTTTGCCTTCTGGGGATGATGGGATGGTGGTGTGTGTTTCTTTAGGTTTTGGGGGGTTTCATGTGGCAATATGAGAAGTCTGAATATAATTGTGTTCTGAGTTCTGCCTTGATGAGAAACCGGTTTTTAGCCTAGGTCTGGTTGAATTGAAAGCATTGAATTTTCTCATCTTGCTGGTACTCCACAGTCAACAGGATGTTAGCAAAGTTGAGACAGCTTAATTGTATAAAGAGCTGAATACAAGCTCATTTCAAATACACTTCTTTTCTTGTTGCTTTTGTAATTACTTTTCCCTTTGGCTTAAGCATTTACCCTTGGAAAATACCTGCTCCTCAAATTTACCGTTACTAATTTACCACTTTATTTTGACATGTAAAAACAAGGTTGTCTATGTCTTCAGATAACGTTAGCTTAAAATGTGGTAGTAAAGTCTCAAGTGACAGGACAAGGGATAATGGACAAATGCTGGAAAACAAAACTTTCCATTGAAATATAAGGAAAACCTTTGTCAGTGTTTCAGTGAGGGAACCCTGGCCCAGGCTACCCAAGGAGGGTGTGGAGGCTCCTTCCTTGGAGGTTTTCAAACCTGACTGGACACGTTCCTGTGTGACCTGATCTAGATGGGACATGCTCTGGAAGAGGGGTTGGACTAAATGATCTCCAGAGGTCCCTTCCAACTCCTACCAGTCAGGAGAGAAGGACAAGAAGGAGGGATGCCAAACCAGAGAGACCCATGCAGCCCGTGGCGAGAAGCAGAGAACCTGTGATAGAGGGGGTGGAAGTTAAAGTCAGAGGGGATGAGCAGCTTAGACCTCAACCTGGAGAAGATGAGCTGGGATTGCAGTGGCCCATGCAGGGCTGCCGCACGTGTGGGAGACCCTGAGCTGGAACAAGGGGAGGCTAGCAAGAAGCTCTTTTCCTCAGGAGTCAGATAAGTGGCAAGAGACACCAGGAAAGGACTGACTGTGCCCCCATTCCCTGCCCTCTGGCACTGCTTATGGGGAGGGGAGGTAACGACACCGGCCTCAGGGCTCTGAGCCTGCGAAGAGGAGTGAGGGAAAACTGATCTGTCCCTCAGAAGCTGAGGAGTCTGTGGTACTTGAGTCTAGTGGTGGTCTTTTGTCCCTGGATGAGCCTAAACCACCATGCTTCCAGCCACCACGTCTGTGTTCTGTGTTTCTGTAGTTTGTTCCTTCTATCTGTAGAGTAGAATTTTCTACCTGTACACATTTCTTGCATTTTTTCCACCCCCACCCCCAGCCTCCTTCTCCAATTTGCCATCCTTGGTTACTCTAAGGAAAGAAATACAAGGCTTCATGTTTCAGAGTTGTTATTTCATGGTTGCTGCAAACTGCTGTCGCTGTACCAATTTGCACAAACCTTATGGGGTGTTTGGAGAAACCTGAGGGCCAGGAGTAGTACTTTTAAAAAACAACCAATTAAGTGATGAGATGATCTTTTGAGGTCCCTTCCAACCCTTAAGATTCTGTGAGAAGTTATATTGTGAAGTACAGTTTGGCCTGAAAAACAGAGATCATTGATCTGATGCCTTTGGCACAGTTGGAAAGTTTGCAAATATATGAAGAGGCAGCATAAAGTTATTTCAAGGTGTTCCCAGAGGGCAGCATTCAGACAGCCACAGGAAAACTCTGTGTTAAAGAGATGGCAAATTAAATACAGGGTGGGGAAAGGCTTCTCTCTCCTTTTTATAGTTAGAGTAGAAATACTTGAATGCTACAGTGCCGAAGTCTGACTCTTGATTAGAACATCACATCAAAACGTGTAAAAAACTTTTACTTGATTCTTGGAGTTCTACGAATGGTACTAGCAGCAAACTTGAAGGTTGCTAAGGAGAGACTGCTAAAACACACCTTTTTTGGAAATCAAAAACAAATGGAGAAAAATTGTTTTTAAGGCAATATTAAAAGTCAAGAACGGGTTCTGGGTGACTTTACTGCTCTAGTGCGATGCTTTGATTTTTGGCAAAGTAATTATAGATAATATGTGGGAAATGCTTTCAAGGTTTTTGTGAGAGGCTTTTTCCATTTAATAAAGTGAAAAAGGGAACTTTTAAATGGGGAACTATGTCCTTCTAATCCGGTACAAGAGAATCATTTGAATAAGAGAATCATTGGGCCGAAACAGTGTTAACTGGTATGGAGTTCTGTTCTGGTGTACACCGCCTGCATTGAATTGCACACACGGCATTAAATGTGCCAGCAGGACGGCTGAAGTCAACACTAATATCATCTTAATTGTTTCTTCACATTCCTGCTGTGCTCCATGTCTGGGTTGTTGTTTGTTTGCTTTTGTGGGACCTGACTGTGGAAAAGCAGTAGGCTGTATCTCTTGTTTGCTGCAATGGGAATGGTTTTCCCTTTATCTGACTTGTATGAGCAAGCTTCGGTTCTCGTGATTTATCTGCTTTGATTGTGGAGGAATCCATTTGCAGGATGGTTTATGTAAATAACTATGAAGACAGACAAGAACAAGTTTAGTCTGGAGAAGAGAGAAATATTATACAAGAATCTGTAAGAGAAATGGAGTTGAACTTAATAGATAAAATTCACAGATTTTAAGTATTTCCAGCTGAAAACATTCTGAAATTTTCCCTTTTTTGTCACAGAGAATCTTGGCTGAATGCTAGCGATGGTGTCTTTAGGTTGAATTACTAGGAGCTGAGGTTCATTAATTTGTTTAGGGTCATTATCAACAGATACGCTGTTGCCTGGGATTGAAATGTTGCAGGTGCTGCTTATAAATTTACATTGATTTCTATAATAACTCGAAACTTTGTTTTCTTTCTAGCTGTTTGAATTGCTGGGCCCTGAAGGTCTCGAACTCATAGAGAAACTCCTACAGAACAGATCTCTGATTCTGGAAAGATCTTTGACTTGTCCAAATGATATTAAGTTCCAGATTCTGCAAGGTAAACAGCTACAGAATTTTTATTCCAGACCAGATAAAAAGCACTTTTTCTAACCGTTCAGTTACATTTTAAACAACAGTACTGTCTCTGTGTATTTAAGAAGAAAGCCAAAGAAAGAATATGGGTCGTGAGGGATGTTTATATAGGCTTAAACAAAGAAGTTGCAGTGTGGTTATACAGAGGAATGAAATACATATTGCATCTATTTATTTACTTTTCAACTGTCTGTGGGCATGTGTAGTTTTAAAATGTATTCACTCTTGCACTTTTGCTATTTTAATGGATTACTCTGGAAAGAAGTCAAGCTTTGGATGTTCCTGATCTGCTTTCCAGCTTACTCTTGACTTCTGTACTACGATCAAATCACAGTAACACGGACTTCTGAGAAGGCTAAGAAATTTAGGGATGAGTAAGTGAGAGGAAAGAAAAGGGTTCAGGTTTTACACTGTGCTTTTTGTTTTCAAAAGATAAATTGCACACACATCATAATTCTTTTTAAATGTATTTTAAAAACTGCTGTGTAAGAACAAGTCCTCTCAATTACTGCTTTGGCAGAAGGGAACCTAGTTTTGAATAGGTTATGAGTTGGGATTATGATCTGAACAGAGCACCATGCAACCCATTTCATGTTCACAGAATACAGAGTGAATATACCATGTGAATAAAATTAGCAATGGTTACGTGTCGCATAGTTTTAAAATGCAAACAAACCCTATTCAATACATTTCTCTTAAATGAAATGTCATATAAGTAAGTGTAGAAATCCACCTGTTGTTGTGGTCTCCACTGGTTTGAGAGCTGGACAGAGAGGAACCTCGCGAGGTTCAACAAGGACAAGTGCAGAGTCCTGCAGCTGGGGAGGAACAACTCCATGCACCAGCACAGGCTGGAGATTGATCTGCTGGAGAGCAGCTCTGCAGAGACAGACCTGGCAGTGCTGGGTGATAATAAACTGACCATGAGCCAGCAACGTGCCCTCGTGGGCAAGAAGGCCAATGGCAGCCTGGGATGCAGCAAGAAGAGTGTGAGCAACAGGGCAAGGGAGGTTCTTCTCCCCTTCTCCCCCTCTTTCCTCCTTCTCCTCTGCCCTGGTGAGGCCTCATCTGGAGTCCTGTGTCCAGGTCTGGGCTCCCCAGCTCCAGAGGGACAGGGAACTGCTGGAGAGAGGCCAGCACAGGGCCACCAAGATGATCAGGGGACTGGAGCATCTTCCTGATGAGGAAAGGCTGTGGGACCTGGGGCTGTTTAGTCTGGAGAAGAGGAGACTGAGGGAGGATCTCGTTAGTATTGACAAATATCTAAATGGTGGGTGTCAGGAGGTTGAGGCAGCACTTTATTGTATCCAGCAACAGGACAAGGGGTGATGGGATGAAGATGGAACACACAAACTTCCACTGAAACATAAGGAAAAACTTTCAGTGTTGAGGTGAGGGAGCCCTGGCCCAGGCTGCCCAGGGAGGGTGTGGAGGCTCCTTCTCTGGAGGTCTTCAATACCCACCTGGACACATTCCTGTGCAACCTGATCTAGGTGAGACCTGCTTTGGCAAGGGATTGGACTGGATGATCTCTAAAGGTTCCTTCCAACGCCTGCTATTCTATGATGGTTTAAACTCATCAGAACAACTTTGTCTGTTCATGGTTTCAAAGCAGAATATCTTACCATCAGTATAACTAAAGTTTTGTAGCTTGGTGGCTCTTACCCTCTCAAATAATTAAATACAAAAATAAAGATGCAGCCAGTAGCAATTGAGCTATTGTGGTGTTCCTCTGATGTGCAGAGTTTAGTTACACAAGTATATTCTCCTCGTTTAGCAGAATTGGTTTGAATTTAGCCTTCATTGTACCACCTGTAAAACCTGCCACAGGCATTTCTGCTAGAATATGGAGGAAGAATATTTTCAGTCTTGTGCTTTTGAGGCAGTAGAAAGCATTGCTGGTTGTGTGCTTTTGTTCTTCACTGATGATAGAACCCTTCTTTGTCTGTGGTAAAGAAGTCAAATGACATTTGAGTGTCTTCTCTGACACTGAAGATGCTCAGCTTCAAGTTCAATTCATTAACTTTGATAAGGCTTTTTTTTTTGAGTTGATCAGAATGCTATTTCTAGTGGTTATTGAAGTTTATCATTCCAGAATTATATTTGGGGAAGGAAATCATTTATGTCTGCAAAAATTTAGTCAACGTGGAGTAATTTGTGTCTTGAGAAAATAAGCACAAGCCAGGAACCTCTACATGTGCAGCATTTTTGTAGCATGCTGTATTATTTTACTCTTTCTTGTGTAATTTACCTCCATGTCAGTGAAGGTGATTGTTATGCTGATCAGACAAATCAACAGTTCTTTGCCCTGGTCTGTTCAGTCTGAATTAAATTTGGTTCAGGAAATTGCCTACATTGTTGTCCCCTTTTAGAGGGGAGAGTTAAAGCCAGAGACATGATGGTATTAATGTGGACACTTTGACAGTTTATTAGACTGTTTTTTTCAGTGCTATTTAACAAGTTATAGTCACCTTATCCAATATGCATGCTGTGAGATGTGGGACGTTTCACTGTCACTGTAGGTGAAAGCTGAGCAGCACAAATTGTTTAAAACATCAGTCAAAGTGGCTTTATTTGATGAAAAGAGTTTTCAAGGTTTTGGCTTCAGAGTTGGACTGCAAAAGTACATGTGAAGTGTAACTGAATCAATATTCAGTGAAGCCTACAGAAACTTAATAACCTCTTTGCAGTATTTTGGCAATAGAAGTTTAAAAAACACTGATAAAGTTAAATTAAAACAAATCTCTCCACCTCGTTGCATATAAAAGACTCAGCTGTGTCTTCAGTTTTGGCCAGTAATGACCTCAGAAGGGCAAAAGTGACAGACTAGGTTTTTTGGGGTTCCCTTCTCCCCTAGATTTACTGTTTACTGGAATTTTTCTGTAGTTCTAAGTCTTCTTGATTCAATCCTTCCACTTCCCCTCATAAAGGGAAGGAGTCCTTGTGGTTGTATAGCACAGGATTTCATTTCTGGCTTGTTTAGGGAAATTGCTTTCAATTACAATCATATTATCTAGTAAATAGAGTAAAAAAAATATATATTATCCAGTAAATATAGTTGTTATGTGAAGAGGCTGTTTAAAAAACAATGAGCCTGTTTAATCTGCACCGCTTTACTTACCAGTGGAAACGTAAGAGGAGAGGTAAATGACGTTTCCACTGTTAATGAAGTTATGAATACAGAAAAGAAAACAAAAGAAGCTTTTCCTTTTGCAGCCACCCCAATCTCCTGCTTTGGGATGAAGAGGTTTTGTTTGTTTTACGGTGGTAACTTTAAACATCCTACTTTTGGGGCATGAGCTGGTGGTACTTTTAGATTTCTTAAGGCCAAATATTGCACGGTCCTCTACATCAAGCTGAACTAGCTTGAAACACATGCGCCCTCTCTCCTGCGCAAAAAAAACCCCAAAACCTTCAGAAGAAGGCTGGGGAAAACAGATGGAATCTAATACTTACAGAGATGCATCCCTATTATCATATTGCAGAACAGTGCAAGAAGTTTATGGGAGAAAATACTAAGCCAAATTACGGTTGTCAAGTTACAATTCAGTCTGAACAAGAGAAGTTGTTGCTGAAGCAGTATCGTCGGGAAGAAAAACGAAATGCCAGAAAAGAAAAACAAGCTGGGGAAGATGGAGAAGTTTCTGGAGAAGGGTTGATGTGCTTTGATCCCAAAGAGCTGCGGATGCAAAGGTAATAAATGCCAAAAGCTGAGAAATGCTCCCGTTCTAATTGCTGCTCCAACGTATCGTGAGAATTTGCTTTCTATTCGTTTGCTTTGGTGATGAGGTTATTCTGACTTCCAGGCACGTTTTATTACAAGTGGAGAAGTTTGCTGTTTAACTTGAAAACAAGATTCTCAAAGCAAGCCCTGTTCAGCTTAATGAGAGTCTTCTTGGTGTCATCTACGTGGGCTGGAGATGCAGATTACAGGGGCAGGCTCTCTTCCTTTAGTTTCCATACACACACTGCTGACTTAAGATTTATGAAGACTGTACTAAATCTCCCTGAACTTTCTTTCCTTTTTCCCCTCTCTCAAGATTAATGGGTACTATTTCCCATCTTGTCAACTAAAGGTAAATGGGAGGAATAGAGGAGGGAGAGGATAAGGAGCAAATAAGCTGTTGTATTTCATATTGAGAAAAATGTAGTAGGACTGGTATCTAAGGGTGACTATTCATTGCTGTATTTCCCTTGTACTTGGCTTTGGTGAGGACACACCTTGAATCCTGTGTCCAGTTCTGGGCCCTTCTCTACAAGAAGGACATTGGACTAGACAATCTCTAAAGGTCCCCTCCAACCCCTATGATTCTATCATTGAGGTGCTGGAGAGGATCCAGAAAGGATTTGGAGCATGTCTCATGTGAGGAAGAACTGAGGGACCTGGGGCTGTTGAGCCTGGAGAAAAGAATGGGAGACCTTCTCACTCTCTACAACTACCTGAAGCTGCAGCCAGGCAGGGCTGGGTCTGTTCTCCCTAAGAACAAGCAACAGAACCAGAGGAAAGGGCATCAAGTTGCAGCAGGGGAGGGTCAGGCTGGATGTGAGGAGGAATTACTTTGCTGACAGGGTTGTGAGGCATTGGAAGGGGCTGCCCAGGGAGCTGCTGGAGTCACCTGGTGCTGGAGGGGTTTCAGAGCTGGGTGGATGTTGCACTGAGGGAAATGGTGTAGTGGTTGATAGGGCTGGGACAGATCCTGCAGTCTTCCAGCCAAAATGATTCTATGACTCTAAAAGAGGTAAAACTTACCTTTAGGAAAGCTTTGCCTTTTCTGGATTGCACTTCTGAGTTTTATGTGAACAATGTGTTAAAAGGCCTTGCTTTAACTGAGGCTGGAGAATAACACTGCAATTGCATTGTTAATTTGTGCAAGATTTTCTTCCTTTGATTTCTCCAACTCCTGCCTTGACACTCACTTTTTGTGATGAGTGCCTGAAACGGGCAGAATGATTGCAGCTGGTTTTTTTTGCTCACAGAGAACTCGCACTTTTGAATGCTCGAAGCATGCCAGTCCTAAGCAGACAGAGAGAGACGGACTATGACAAAATCCGTTACCCACATGTTTATGATTCTCGAGCTGAAGCTATGAAAACATCAGCATTCATCGGGGGTGCAAAGGTACGTGTTTGCTGCATGACCCTTCTTGAACAGTACATTTCTTCCTGGGGAGTAATCTGCAGCAGGGTTCCTTTTGTTCCCTTGGAGACTGACCTCTTTATCAGAGTGCAGTGTGTGAAGCAGTGCTGCTGCTGTGCACAGGGGTTTTAACACTTTCCTACATTCTGGTTTTATTTTGATTGTAGAATACAATCATGTCATTCTCAGCTAACATATTTATTTTCATTTCTAGGGTCACTTAAAGCATTGAAATACTATTTTTCTCCTGTTTTTTTTTTCTTTGGAAACCATTCAATTGACTTGAACAAAATGAATGCCTTCTGAAATTCTGGACTTAATGGCTTTGGAAATTTAATAACATGGACTTATCTCTTTTGTCTTTTGAGGACTATTTTCTGAGTAGCAAAATGTTCCATTTGGGGGAGTTCGGTGCTATCTATAAAATGAATCAGAGAGAATTGCTTTTATTTTTGGATTCATTGTTTTGAAGGGAAGTGATAAACCATCGTTCAAAGCAGGTCATACATAATGAAACTTTCTGTTTTCATACTTGCAGTTAATTTTCTTGTAATGTACTGTTTTAGGTGTTTTTGCCAGAGACAGTTCAGAGAGAAAACAATAAAATGTATGAAGAGGTGAAGATCCCCCATAGTGAACCGATGCCTATTGGTATTGAAGAGAAGATTGTATATATTAAAGACTTAGATGAGGTAAGTAAACCATTTCAAAGACATTAAATCAGTTTTTTGTTCGTATTACAAAAAAAATGAACTGAAATAATTGCCAATTAATACTGAAATATGTGATGTGTGAGTGCAGCCAGTTAACTCCTTCGCTGCTGGTTTTGAGAGTATTTCTTGAGGGGTTGAGTTGAGTGATATAATCCCTTTGATCATAACTCAGGTTCAAGTAATTACAGACTCGCAGAATGGCAGGTGTTGGAAGGGACTTCTAAAGATCGGCTTGTCCCAACCCCCCTGCTAAAGCAGGTCCACCTAGATCAGGTCACACAGGAAAAAGTCCAGGCGGACTGAAGTGTGACCTCACTGATACTTACAAGTATTTGAAAGGATGAAGTGGTATTCAAGAAGAGTGTGGGCAGCAG
>WBNH01010629.1:0-10008 GCA_013401255.1 Urocolius indicus
GGAGAACGTCCCCAGGATGTTATTGACTTGATGCTAATCTTCACTGTCCATTTTCTCCAATCACAAAGTTATGGCACTTTCCTGTAATTTTAGAGAGTCATTTATCTGCTACTCAGAAAAAAAGAGCAAATGCTATCCTGTGTGATGACACTAATACTGAGATGAGAAAAATCACCGAGACCCCATTTGCCTTAAAGCCCAAGTATATTACCTCTCATAAAACAGGTTTTCTAACTTAAGGGACAAAGATCTGTATCCTTGATCTCCCACATTACCACTGAAATGGCTAATAGCCACTTTTTGATGGAAATTCATTTTCTTACAAACCTAATTTAAGTGTCATTCAGCTTTCTTATCTGTGATCATATGCTTAAAAAGTAATTATTCAGCTAGTGTTTTTAATTAAAATGATTGTATCTATGAGTCTAGATGCATTAAGTACACCATTGATCTCAGATATCAAATGAAATTACAATAGATGAGCCATATCATGCATTTTTCTGTTTTACAGGTTGCATTGTAACTGATATTAGGATTGAATAGGTGTCTACAAAATTATTTCATATCTAATTGTCAGATATAGGAAAGTATGTTTGTTTATTGATTTTTGTCTAAAATAATTAACATCTGTGTTACTCAACAAAACCAGTAGATTGTAACTTGATGTCTGAGTTTAAACTCTTCATTTGACTGTTTCAAACTTCTTGACAACTGCACACTCCTGCAGGCTATGTGTACCCAGGATCAAAAAATCTGTGATAAGAAGTCAAGATTCTAAGAAAATTTGAATTTTTAAGTTCTTCAATCACCAATTCAGTCAGCATAAATTTTTACCAGCACCAATAATAAAATTTCTAATGCAAGGTACTGATCATCGTCATTTTCTGCTAACAAAACTATGGCTGTTAAAATTATCATTTATACATTACTATTAACTTGGCACTCTTAATTCCTTCTTTGCCACAGGTTGCATATATCTAGTGCTTAGATCTGTAGCTCTGAGGAGGTCTATACTCAATACTGCATTTTTCAAGAAAATGGTGTATAAAATCACTGATCCAAAAATCATTTTGCAACTGGTAAATCGTAATCTGCAAAGAGATGCATCTTCATTGTGTATTCAGTGTCATAAAAACTAGAAGACAATGTCATAATATCAATTCATAGAATTTTCTAAAAAGAATGAAGAGCAATCTGTGGTTTCACACTGATTCTAAGTGTTGGAGATGTAAATCATGTTTCAGCTCAAAACACCATCAAATATGTCATGATTTGATGTGACAACCTTTTCTGGTAAGGAGGAAAAGGCTGTAAAGTTGGCTCCTGTAAGAAGTTGCTCAAAACTCTCCCCAGCTCTCAGCCAGACCCATTTCTGAGGCTGCACCAATTTGAGGCCTCCATGATCACTTTTTAAGAAGAAGCTGGAAGAGGAGGCTGCTTCCTGCGTCTTCCTTCTTCTGTCCCTTCTTTTCTGACTGGTGTGTTGCAAGGAGTGGGAAGACAGAGAGAAACAACCATGCGGACTCCAAGGTCAGTGAAGAAAGAGAGGAGGAGGTGTGCTGGAGCAGAGATGCTCCTGCATTCTACAGAGAGGCCTCATGACATTGAGATTTGTTTGCATTTTACTAAAGACACCACATCAAGGACAGAGACTCATTTTGATAATGACCCTGTATCAGGGGCAGTGACTCATTTTGCTAAAGAAGATCCCATGCCAGGGACAGTAACTCACTTCGATAAAGACCCCATGCCAGGAGCAGTGAGTATCTTCATTAAACTTATGCCAGAGGAGGCCATGTCCGATGGGAGGGACCCTGTATCTACAGAAACTGCAACCGTGGTGAAGAATCCACACCAGAGATATTCACTAAGGACTGCGTCCCATGTGAGGAACCCTGAATCGGCAGAAGCCATAGCTGATGGGAACAACTCACACCAGAAAAGTAAGAACCATGTCTCTTGGGAGGGACCCCGTATGCAATGAGTTGTCCTCATTTGAGAAGAGAGAAGGGGCAGAGCCCACCTGTGAGAGATTGACCACATCCCCATTCCCTGTCCCTCTGAGTCATTGAAGGGGGAGGAGATCAAGATATATCAGGAGCAGTGAGCTGAGTCTGGGAAGAAAGGAGGGATGGAGGAGGGAGATCTTTAAGTGTTGGTTGCAATTTTCTCATCGTCTTACTCCCTTTTTGCTTTTGTTCCATTCTGTTTCTTGTAGGTAATGGAATAAACTTTCCTGTTTTCCTTTCTAAGTCGAGTACTGTAGTCTATTTTGCCCTGAACTGTAATTGGCAGTGAGCCCTCCCTGCCCTTGTCTTAATCCACAATGACCTTACTTATCTTTTTCCTCCCATTTCACTGGGACCTCCGCCATTCAAACGAGTGTGGCGTTGAATGGAGGGCACTGAAGAAGAGACTGTCGTGGTTGCTAGCTGGGCCAAACCACAACAAAATATCATCCTCAAAATCTTAAAAATAGTTTCTTACATGTAGGAGAATATAAAGAGCTATCAATATAATTAATAACAATGTAATATTATTATCCGAAACTTCATATAGATGTAAACCTCACATATGTTTTTTAATGTGTTCAAGAAAGATTCAAGAATAAAACCAAAGTTTAGTGCTGTCATTTTGAATTACATCTTTAGCTGTCTTCAACAACTACCAACAGTTGTTATGCTATCTGACAAACTTGTGGCTTTTAGTCTTTATACTTACACATTGATTTGTCTTTGTTGTAATGTATCACATAAAATCTTATGTTTAATTATACTTTTATCAAATATTATTGAAATGTAGCAATATCCTACATAGAATCTCCAGTGTACAAAATAAATGAATGTTGTCTCTATGACTATAGAGTACAGCAGTCAACTGTGACAACAATTTTCTTCCCTCCAAATGATCTAAGATGACATCCTCACAGTAGAAGCCCATTCCTAAATTCCACTGAACTCAACGTCAGTCTTCTAGTTTATTCATCCATGTTTTGAGTGGACTCAACACTGACACTAGGAGTGTGGACTGACACAAGCTCATGCTGTGTCATTTGATATTTTGTACTTTGTCCCTGTTTCAATTTATTACTCCAGTCTAATCAGTTCCTCTATGAGTGAACAATGATTCTGTGAATAACCATCACATCTAATTTGTATGGACACCCAGCACAGTATCCTTGAATGAGGATTAAATACAAATTAATACAATTACAGCAAACTAACAAACTAGCATATATTAATATGAGCTGTAGTCTGGTCATTTTTTTGTTGTTTTTAGGTTAGTTTTGGTTTGATTTTTTAACATGTGGCTATATGCAAAACTTAACATTGCTACAATGTCATACAAAGTACAAAAAAGAAAATTTACTAGTAATATTTCTGCTAACATTTGAGGTAGCTAAATATCTTTGGGAAAAACCCTTTAAATCAGGACCTACTTTGATTATAACCTTCCAGAGGTTTTCCATCTATCTATTGTGCTTGAGGTACATTCATTTCCACATTCCCACTGCTGCATTTAAAAATTATTTTTATTAGAGTACCTCCAAGTATATAGATTCCTATATTTAGCCAGTAGTTTCAGTCAGCTGTGTGTTATTAATTTGGATTAACACCATATGCAGAAATGGAATTCTCTATCTTAATATAACATCTCATAATTAGAATTGTTGAGACTCAGCAAAAAAAAATCTGTATCATAATGTATATTTTTATAAAATTAGCACAGGTACGTTGAAAGATAAGATGCCTCAGGAAAGATGCTCAAACTGCCAAGGAAAGGAAATAATCAGCAGAGTTATGAGTTAGCAATTAGTTAATTCCACATAATATCTATATGGTAGCAGAAGAATGGCTTCTATATATGGTTTTGGTTTGAAGTTTTTAATAGAAAAAAAAATGAAAGAAAAAATTGACCAGTCAATAGCGACTTAATAACACATATATGTAATCTGGCATACATTTTCCCTCATAAAAGAGATGAAATATTTTTATTAAGACAGTAAAATGCTATATTCTGTGAGATAAAAGCCAAATTTTTTTCCAGTTTAGAAGTTAACAAAGATCCTATGGAAAGATGTATCAAGGATAAACTGATACTGTTCCCTAGTTCAATAAATTTAGTGTTTCTTTGTTAGATAAGTACTTGCTTTACCAAGTTTTTTACAGATCAACTTTAATGTGTTTTGAGAAGAGGGAACGAGAAAAACAAAATAGTCATTTACTGCAGAAGATATCCTCCCCTTAAAAACTCCTAGTATTTCTTATTTCCTACTCCCCAGAAAGAAGCTTCAAAGAACAAAGAGTGATTAATACATCAGCTATCCACTTTTAAGCTTTTTAGCTGCAGACATTGTAAATAATAGCAAAAGAAAACAACTATATCTGAAAAGGAAGTATGGATGCTACTTCTGGGCTGTGAATTTAGATTTTATTTAGACTGTAACTCTGCTTCCTAAACCTGAAAGTGCTATAAGGATTCATTTGTTTCAAAATAAGATGTGATTTAAAACCAAAACCAGATATTACTCTGTTTTTTTCTATCTGTTCCTGAGGTAAGTGGATCAGAATTGTATTTGCATAATGGAATTTTGAGGTACCAAAATTACTTTAATCCCATATTGTTATACGGATATTTTTCAGTAGCTATGTGAGAATAGAATAGTCAAAAGCAGGCTTAAACTTTCCTTCCTCTAACTATCAGTATTAGAAAGATCTGGACATGTGAAAACTAAGAAATCCCTGAAAAAAAATGACTTTTTTAAAAGAGTTCTGAATACTGACATTCCTGATTTATCTTTTTAGTATTTGTTCCTATAGCCCATTTTGAAAGTTTGTGAGGACCTGCTGAATACTTCTGTGAATATGTACTGCTACAGACCTGGGATTGTATACAGTGATGTACCTCAATTTGTGTTAGTGTGTGTTGTGGAGAACATATCATCAGCATTCCATTTAAATAGGAGTCTCATTAGTCCATAGATTGTAAAGGACCGATTCCTAGTTCTACATGGAAGAGCAGAGCTGTGCACATTACTTGCTGTTAAGAAAACAAGAGCTGGGGCATTCCTCCTAGTGAATAAAATAAGTATAATGTCCCCCTTCTCTCCTGGATGGAGAGATAAAGACAGAACATTAATTCCGTCAAAGGGCAGAAAAGCTAGTAGCGAAAGACAGTTCTCTTTGAAATCATACAATCATAGAATAATTTAGATTGTAAAGGACCTTTAAGATCACTAAGTCCAGCCACAAATGTAGCAGTGACAAGCCCAACACTAAACTAGGTCCCTGACTACTATATCTACACATCTTCTAAATACATCCAGAGACAGTGACTCCACCACTTTCTTGGGCAGTCTGTTTTGGTGCTTGGCAACCTTTTTAATGAAGAATTTTTTCCTAATATTCAATATAAACCTTCTCCTGAAGTGCAACTTGAGACCATTTCCTCTCATCCTATTCCTTGTTACTTGGAAGAATAGACTAGCACCCACTTGATACAATCTCCTCTAAGGTAAATTTACAGAGTGTTAAGGTCTTCCCTTTCTTTTTCTCTAGGAGAAACAGCCTATTTCCTCATTCACTCCTCTTAAAACCTTTTCCTTAGAACCTTCACTAGCTTTGCTACTGTTCTCTGGACACCCTGCAGCACCTCAGTGTCCCTCTTGTAGTGAGAAACCTCAAACTGAACACTGAGGTATGGCCTCACCAGTGCTGAGTACAAGAGGACAATCACTTCCCTGGTCCTGCTGGCAACACTCTTTCTGGTAAAAAAAAAGGGGGAAATGAAACAAGAAGTTCCTTCTTTGGACACCAAGAGAAAGATTGAGCATTTTCTAATAAAATTTCAATGCAATTTTTGCAAGATTTGCCATTACATTCCTGAAATCAGGCATTCAAGTAAAATTTTCTTTTCCCTTCTTTGTACTATATTCTTAGAATCCCATTAAACTGAATTCAAAATGTTTGGAATTACTTCTTTTAAGCACATAATTTCTAGTATAATGGTTTTTAAAACAGACCTCAAGGGAAATGGGAAGGAGAAGGAGAGTTTATTTGCCTGACGGTTTTATACTTTTCACTTTGTTTAATATTTTAGTAACCTACCTTCAGAGACATTTTTATTCTCTCTGTTCTCTAATGTGCCAAATAGCTTCCAAAATATACTCCTTATTTGCTGTGGTTTTCCACATTTGAAATTCAAGCTGAATGCATATTATTAGATCTAGATCACTTGAGTGCACTGAGATCACTTACATTCTTTGTTGTGGTAGTAGCTTTCAGCATGTTACTGTACATTTTTCATTATACACCTTTCCTTAAAAAACATTAGATAATTTAAGCACTTCCATAAAATAGAGGGGAATTATGTTATATATTGTTTGTAGAAACATACTTGATGTTTTAAAGAACTGCAATTGATTCTTACCAGAGACTTATTAAAGTCTTCTTATTTATATGTTTAAAAGGCACACATGTAAAAATTGACGGAAAGAATGACAACTTCATCTGCTGTATAGTATTAGATACAGTGCACTCAGGGCAAACAGCAAGGTTTTTTTTAGTTTCTCCTTATTTCTCAGCTTTTATTCCCTTCCAGTCTTTATCCGCTACAATAACTATGACTATCAGCCATTCCAGTTCATTGCTACAGCTTTTAGGTTTCAGAGAATCAGACACCTAATTTACTGAGGTCTTTAATGCAGGTTAAGCAGGGATGACAGGGTTGTCTGTGTTTTTTTTAGAACACAGGTTTTCTTGTTTGCATAAAAAAATAACATATAATGAAGACTGGTATGCTGCCAATTGTTTGACAGTGGAGTAACATTTCGAGTACCTCTACAGGGAAATAAATACATGTAAGAGCTCCAGATATGGATTCTAGACTCCACTATTATAAAAGATACATGGACTAAGATGGCCACAGGTAATGTAAAGCATTCCATTGAAATGTCACTTCCGCAGCTTAGTTTTTTGTGAATAATCTATTCATGCCATGAATTTGTTCTATTCTAGTCCATTAATCTTTCTGTCTAATACTTCGTATATTACTCAATAGAAAAATAGACATAAACTCTTACACTTCTAGATAGTTTTTTTTTATTTTGAAACATCGAGACTATGTTATTAAATAGTACTATCCTAGACTATGTGTAAAGTAATCCCATTGTACATAAGTACAGTAGATCATATTTACCTCCTGTTCATGTTGGGCTGAACAGTACCAAACTGTTGTCATGATTTTCTGCACAGAATATAACCTCACATGCAGAACATTTGTTTTCTTCCTATGATTTCTCTTTTTTTTTCTTCTTTTTTTCTTTTTTTTTTGCATTGGTTCAATATCATAAGACAGATAATGAGGGAATGTGTTGTTAATTCCCTATTCTTAGTCATTCTAGGCATATTCTCTTCTATGATTGGTATTATTGGCAATGAAGAGCATGACTGGAATTTGTTTAAAACTACTTATCTGTTCTTAAGAAAAACAAGTGTGTCAATGTTTCTACATTCCATATAATATAAATTGTTCTGTATTTATTAGGAGTATTAGAAGCATTTAAATAGGGAGAAAAATAACAAGTCAAATGCAGAATTATTCTTTCATATAATTTTCCATCTAACTTTACTTTTAATAACAAAGTAATACAAATAAGTAATACAAATTTTATCTCTGAATAAAATAATAAAATGAGCTAATATCATGCCATACTTCTACCATTTAATATTATTAATAGGGAAGAATAGCTTGGAGTTTTGGAGAGGTTGCAAATAATCATGATTTTTTTGTCTGTTTAAAAGACATAATCTTTAATTATCTAAGGTTTTGCATCCTTTCTTGCTTTAAAAATAAAAAGAAATACTCTGTCCATTGTGAATGTATTTCACTAAGAAAAAATATTCTGCTGTTTCACGTGCTTGTGAAGTAACTATAAACGGGTGCTTATAAATAAAAGGTGAAGCTAGAGCAAATAGCAAAGATATAAATACTTTGACTGTACTGCTTTAAAATTTACAAGGTATCTAATTTGAAACTATGTCTTTTGAAAAAAACAAATACTGTCTTTATGGTCCTTTATGATTTTGTATATGAAGCTACAGTATATGTGAAGCTAAAGAACAAATGGAACTTATGAGGAACAAGAATACATTGCTCAATTGTTTTTATGCAGGAGCATAATAAATTTATATAATGCAATGTTACTAGACATGTCTCTCAGATTTATATAAATCTATGATTGAAGAAGTTTTATCTCCCTAAACAGCTGAAATGCCAGAACTGGAATGTTTTCATCCTAAATTTATACTACTTCTTACAGTACAGGATAGTCAAATAATGAAACAGAAGGGAAGCAACCGTACTCTGAGATCCATAGTAAATTTTAATGGAAAAAAAAAAAAACAAAAAAAGCACAACTCAAAAAACCCCTGAAACCCTAGATGTTAAACCTTTTCAGACTATGTTACTAGAAACTAAGAAGAGGAGAGAAGGTGAAAAAAAAAGCTGTTTTTGTAAAATTTTATATTTAAAAAGTATTTATCTTATGAGAGAACTTAATTATTGGCTCTGGAAAGTAAAATCTGGACATGGTCCCACTCTTCTAAATCCACATCCAGCCTATTCAGAGTACATATATTCCAGGATTCATGCTCTAATTTTCTTTTTACATTCAATATAGTTGCCACATTCAGATCTAAAGTAAATCACTTCACTGATTCTAATTTTGTCCTAGAAATATACCCCTGCATGTAGAGAATATGAACTGGAAAAGAACAAATACATCTTTATGAATTCAGAGTATTTTAAAACTGTCAATGATTCTGTTTCTCTAATAACTAAATTCTGTATGTAATAGTTAAATGCTCGACTACATAGCAGAACTAATATTTCTATATTTATTGATAGGTTCTATTTTACAAACCTAACAAACTTGCAAATCCCACTCTCAGAACTACAGAGTAAATCAGTACAACTGTAACTATTTTCAATAGCACATTAGTTTAACACAATTTTTTCATTTTGAATTTTGGAAGTACTTACTATTAATGTAACAGACGAAAAGTGGCAGTCTCTCTCTTTCAGGGAAAATACAATTTAGGAAAGAATTACTGATCCAGTTAAGTCTGAATGATGAGAAATAATGTCTATAATCTTAGAGATGGTTTCAACTGAAAGGTTTAGAATCTGGATTTTAAGACATTTATATTCAGATCTGAACCTCCACATCCACACAGCTTTCTAGAATTTGTCGTTCTCTCCGTTCATACTTGGAAGGAACTGAGTTTTGTTTTGGAAGCATCTTAAAAGCTGGTTATGGCCCACATGGTGGGAATGCAAGAAAAACTAGCAGAAATTTCCATTCCTAAGAAATAGTTTCACCAAAATGATTGAAATATTATATTTCTCAAATCCAGATCCTTCTTCAGACTATGTTGATGAGGAGTTGGTTTTCATAATATTTACCATTCTAATGCTCATAATTAATCTCTAATCAAATTAAAATTAACCTAGAGTTAAATATTTTTTTCCAGAATTCTCATCTAATTGAATTGGATCCTATAAGTTATACATAGTTCAAACAAAATCCTAGAGAAAACTCTCAGGCTTCCTAATTAAAATTCAGTCATCAAACTGATGGGCTGATTTTCCAGGAGCTATTCTTATCCAGCCATTCTCTGGCTATTGCTCAATCATCCTGTCACAGATAATCCATTCTTGAGATTCATAACAGGTTTTTATTGGCATTCATTTGGGATAACCTGGCATTTCTGATTTACAGCTTTGTCATATGAGTAATGAAGGAATTCTAAATTCATGCCAGTAAAGTAATTAGATCATAGTATCATATGTTACATATACACACAGAGCAAGTGTCTGGCTAAACATTATCTGTATCATCAATTTATGGACAAATAATTGAAATACAGAAAAGATAATCTTTACTTTGTATTGTATTTATTAGATCATGTGTCTTCATATAAAGCCAGATTGTTAGAAATAGGAGTT
>WBNH01010630.1:0-51889 GCA_013401255.1 Urocolius indicus
AAAAAAAAAAAAGCTACTGGAATGGATGATCACTTGAGCCAGGAAGTAAAGCCTGAGCCCAGGCAAGCCTTGTACTCTGCCTACAGTATCTCAATAACCTCAGGGGTTCCTTTCAGCTTTCTGCTCTTCCTTCTCATCCTTGATATTCATTCATCTTAAAAACAGACAGGTTCATATTTTAATGACAACTTGAGAGATTTCTTTTCCTCTCTTTTCATCCAAGGACATGTATTCCACTCAGGATACAGTTTCAAGACTTTTTCCCTGTTTAAAGAGCATCCTTAAGAAATGCTAAAAAGAGAGGAAAAAAAAAAGTATTTTATGCCCTGACAACCAGATTCCAATTTCAAACTGCTGCAATAATAGAATCATGTATATTTCTCTTTTAAGAATGCCTTTCCCTCCAGTGTGGCAGCACACAAACCCCACATCTAACCAAAGGAAAAGTTGTTGCGTAGATATATGGTTTGCAGTGGTGGCATGCCTGAGGCTGTTATTTTGCCATACTGTTTTAATTCCCCTTACATTTTTATTCTGAAAGCATGCAGTTAAGTTGACAGTAAAGGAAACAAATCACTCTGCTTACAAGTAGAGAGAGAATTGTAAGGCAGTTCCATTGGGAAAAAAAAAAAAAAAAAAAGAATATTTCAGGTTTTACAAAGGACTGCCTGCTACAAATCTGCAAAGCAAATCTAGACCATCACAGAATGTGTTAGCGTCAGCTGCATTCATTTATTTGCACTAATCCCTCACTGACAGGCAGAAGAGATTTATTTTGTGTACCAAAGGGCCTTCCATTTGGAGTTTACAATGAGCAGGTAGAAACAAATGAGAGTAATGATCTCTTTTTTTCTCGTGTACTTAAATAAGACACAAGATATTGTCTGGTGTCACAATAGAATGGAGTTAATGCCATCTACGGATATTACTGCAATTTCTATGCCCAGATATGCTTAGGGAGTGTGACCTTTTTACAGGTGCTATCAAAAAGACCATTTGGGTTCCTGGTCTCTGTTATGGAATAAGGTGAGTTTTAACAGACTGAGACACTAATGACATCAAAAGCTTTACTTGATAGGTACCATAGCAACACTGCCACCAAACTTTGATGAGCTTTAGGTGTCAGAAACATTTCAATAGTTTCACTGAATTTTTCAAAACAGATTCACAAAGGTTCATGCACATCAATTATTTACTTGCAAGCCTTCTGAAGGTGTTGTGTTTTGAAGCATGTAATTGAGGGACGACTGTGAAAGTCCATGGGCTCAGTTAGATGGGATAAGCATGCCTGAGAGGCCACAATACCTCTTTGGACAAAAAGTGCCCCAAAACTTTGGACCAGGGAACTTGCCACCAGCTCACAATATCAGATAAAGTCCTTAAAGTTGCATCATCATTGCTGATTTGAATGCTTTTGAGTTAACCTGGATTGAAAAGGCAGTCACACAGACAGGAAAACTGAAACTACCAAGACAAATTATTTTGTCAGGAGATGAGCTGTGCAAGTTGAAGCATAGAAGCAGAAATGAGACAGTCAGAAAACCAACATCTGAGCTAAGTATCACTGCTCAGGATGGCAGTAAGCAAATACAGGCAACTTCCACAAATTCTTTGCCAAAATTGAATCAATTTCCTACCCCTTGCTGCTTTTTGCCTGCCCTTAGTTCACCTTTTATTTTGCCGTTCTTCACCCTAAGTTGTTCAACTTCTTTCTTGTTTTTTTCTTTAGAGAAAGACTGAGTCAGAACCAGTGAAGACCCAGTACCAGCTGACAAGAAGGCAAGCCCAATTCATAAGGAGTATTGATAGGATGCATACTGTACACTGGAAGATGGATTGTTTGGGTTTTTTTTCAGTAAAAAGTTATGGTAATGGCAAGCTTGAAATAACTGAAAAATAAATAAGTGCTTGCTGAATATCTCTGTATTTTCTTACTTTTCAATAATTTGTTTTATAATTCATGACTCCTCCAGACTACATGTTCAGAGAAGACACTGCAGCATAAATTTTAAAGTAATTTGTGTGCAGCGATATTGAAACATTTTAAAAAGACTTGTAGGAAATATTTGTTTTAAAATTATTTTTGTCAAATCACTGAAGACACAAAGAGAAACAGACCTTGCCTGACATTTATACATGCAGAGCATCTGCACATCCAGAAGAAAGAGAAGTTTGGAGAAATCATTTTGGATTTTATATAAAATAAAGTAACCAAGTAGCCTTCAGACACTGCAGTTCTGATGAGATCTGCTCAGCTGATATCGGAAGTGAACTTTTTTAGTTTTTTAAATTTTTACTTCTACACACATGCAAAAAGATAACCACAGTACTGAAGCAGCTCAGTGCTCAGTCATACCTAAACCTAATTAAGGCTCAACATTCCTATACCTGTATCTATGAGAGTTTAATCCAATAAAACATACTTAGATTGGTACTACTGTATATTAACAGAATCAGTACTTCTTGCTGTGAAGCACATTTCAAAAAAAGTTTAAAAAATTATGGTCAAATCAAAAATGCATTAACAAAATAGCTGAGAATTTTGCATGCTTATTTAAGAAATGGAAATTTCAGAATCATTTTCCACCCTTCTATGAAAAGGATTTAAATTCTGTCCACCTGCTCCCAAACAATTTAGATTTACCCACCCTAAACCAACCAGACTGCTCTGTGAACTTACAGAACCATACAGAAAAGAATTCAGGAATTCAGTAATAAGAAAAGGGCAGAAATAAATATATCAGTATAGACTAATAGCTTAAGCTTTCTCTCGGGTTTTCAAAAGACCATATTTTGCATTTTTCCTTCAAGGAGAATTTCTGCAGCTTATCCCATGGTAATTTGCTGTATGATTGAATCTGATTGTTAGGCTTTTTACCTAAGAGTGGATAAAACCACTCTAACTTCTACTGCTGAGAAAGGACAATTATTTTCAATATTTTTTTTGGAGGAGTGTGTGAAGGAGATATGAACTGCAAGCCATCAGGAGGGTTTTCCAGCCAGATACTCCAAGGTAGCAGAGATGTGGCATCTTGGAGCATGACTCATAGAATCATAGAATGGCAAGAGTGGAAGGAACCTTTAGAGATAGTCTCATCCAACCTCACTGCAGAAGCAGGTTCACCTAGAGCAGGTCACATAGGAACATGTCCAGGCAGGTCTTGAAGACCTCCAAGGAAGGAGACTCCGCAATCTTCCCAGGCAGCCTGCACCAGGGCTCCCTCAACTGAACAGTGAAGTAGTTTTTTCTTATATTTAAATGGAACTTTTTGTGTTCCAGCTTCATTCCATTACCCCTTGTCTGTGGTAATGTACCTGAAGGAAAAAGGACATGTGGCCCATCCAGACTTTGGTTATGTGAGACCGTAAGCTGCACAAGGCTCAGACACAGGCCTCGGATGCAGGCTTAGACTTTGACTACATCATACAGTGAACAGTNCCCCTCAGTCTCATCTTCTCTAGACTAAAGAAACTCAGTTCCCACAGCCTTTCTTCATATGAAAGATGTTCTGGTTCCCTGATCATGGTATAGTCTTATATTGACCTTAGATAACTTTCTTTTCAGATCCTCACTCATCCCATCTTCTCTATTAGTCCAAACTGAGTTCTTGGTAGGGAGCATGGCCAGTACAGGCTGACCCAGACTGATAATGGAGATATTCCATATCATATGATGTCAGCTTGGCAATATAAACTCGAGGAGAGAAGCAGGAAGGGGGAGGCATTTGTGATTCACTTTTGCCTTCAAAAGCAATCGTTACGTGTACCCAAGCCCTGCTTCTCAGGAAGTGGCTGGACATTGCTGCAGATGGGAAGTAAAGAGTAACAGCTTTATTTGCTTTGCTTTGCTTCTCACATGCATGGCTTTGCTATTTCCTTATTAAACTGCTTTTATCTCAACCTACAAGCCTCATCTTATTTTCTCCTCTCCCTGGCTTGCTGAGGAGGGATGTGATAGAATGGCGTGGTGGGCCCCTGGCATCTAGCCAGGGTCAAACCACCACATAGCATTTAAAGTAAGATGTGTTCTTTCCAAAGAAAGATGTAAGGATTTTCTAAGTGTAAGAACTTATCACTGTCTGCCTTGGGCCAGCTTAGCCCAATTTCTAAAGCAAGAAGGCTCCTTCTGGCCCCCACAGGGCCATCTTGTCCAGAAGAGCACTTTGCAAGCTTGCTCATTTCAGTACAGCTCTGCAAAGTTGGGGTTTTTTTTGCAGTTATAGGAAGGATCATTTTTCTCAGCTCAACATGTCAGCTACATGCAGCTTTCATTTAAATAAAACCTAAAACAACAAACTCTAAACATCACATGAAAGTAACGTACCACTTGGAAACCTTGGATACATATGTAATAAGGAGCTAAGATGCTATTTATAAAGATCCTTCTGAACACCTTAATCAAGTAGGCATTGATGGATGGCTGAGATAAATATTTCTACCCTCTATATTTTTAACTGAAGTCAACAGCTTATATATGAAAGTCCCTACACAAGTAATACATTCCTAGTTTTCAGCAGCACACAGAAAAGGTGCATTTTATATTACCTATGATCACCTCTCCTCATCTGCTTGATTGCTAGGTTTAATCTTGAAATTGAAATGCCCAGCAAAATTTCAAAGATTCACATTACATTTCAATTCATGGTGGTGCTTTTTAAGTTTTAAATAACTTGGCTGCAGTGCTTCACTCAGAAGAAGTGTGAATGACAGAAGGAAACTTATTAGATTAGAGACAGTTTGTTGGAAAGAGTCGGGAAAATGAATTCACTCACAGGAACAAGTCCAACATTTCATTTTATTAGCAGAGATCCAGGAGCCTACTTCCCACTCTCCTCCAGCTCATATACTAACCACCATTGTGAGAAGCCCTTCAAATTGAGGATATCCAAAGCCTGAAAATGGATTAAATTTATGTCAAATAATGTAAGAGAGGTCCCAAATTCAGCTGTTGTTTAGGTGACAGCTAAACGAAATTCATTCATCTCTGGGTATTCCAGAAGGTGGAACTTTCCAAGTTTTTATCAAAGTAGTCCACTATGGGGCTAGATACCAAAAAGCACTTTGCTTTTAGGTACTCAGTAACACTTCTCAGTCAATGCCTTATCTGGAATACCTTAGCAGATTCTCACAGTACTTTATATCTGCTCTAAATGTTTTACTCAGAATTGTCTTGTACACATCAACGACGCGGGTCCCTACTTTGAACCTTTGCCTCTAGGATCTGTTTGTGAGTTTTTTCCTTACTGCTATAACTAAAGAATACAATTGTATTTTCACACCCTGAGAACACAACTGAAGCCATGCAAAAAAAGTGCAGCTGAAGCAGGAAAAGGAAGTGTTCTTTTACATCCAGCACACAAGTAGTCACAGTGAAGCCGTCAAAGTCCCAGGCACAAAAGTCACATATTTGTTGAGGAAATGCAGGGTTTTTTCTCTGATTTTTCGGAACACTCGTATGACTTATAAGGCAGACTTGTGCAACACTTGCTGAGGGGGCATCAGGTTAACTTCTGTAATGGTTTTGCCTGGGCCAGGTTTTGGTAGAGGGAGGGGCTACAGGGGTGGCTTCTTTAAAAGAGCTGTCAGGAGCTTCCCCTGTAGCTGACAGGGTTAATGCCAGTCAATTCTAAGATGGACCCGCAGCTTACCAAGGCCTGGCCAGTTAGTGATGGAGGTAACACCTCTGTGAATAGCATATTTGAGAAGGAGAAGAAGTTGCTGCACAGTTGCAAAACTGCAGCAGCAACAGGGAGTGACAACGTGAAAACATCTCTGCAGACCCCAAGGTTGGTGGAGATGGAGGCAAAGTACGGTGCTTAGGCCCTGAAAGAAAGATTCCCTTGTAACTTGTGGTGAGGACCATGGTGAGGCAGCTGTGCCCCTGCAGCCCATGGAGGCAACTAGGGAGCAGAAATCCACTCATAGTCTGTGCAGGGCCCCACGCTGGAGCAGGTGGATGCCTGAAGGAGGCTGTGACTCTGTGGGAAGCTCACCCTGCAGCAAGTTCCTGGCAGGACCTGGGAACCTGTGTGGAGAGAGGAGCCCACACCACAGCAGTTTTGCTGTCAGGATCCTGTGTGGGACTCAGGTTGGAGCAGTCGGTACCTGAACGACTGTTCTTGTGGTGGATGACCCATGTTGGGGCAGGGTGTGAGGAGCTGCCCCCATGGGAGGCCTCATGCTGCGGGAGTTCATAAAGAACTGTACCCCATGGGAAGGATCCATGCTGGAGAAGCTCATGAAGGACTGTGCCCTGGGACATCCCCCCCATCCCCTGCACCGCTGGTGGGAAAGGCAGGAAAGTCCTGGGAAGAGGGAGGGGTGGGGGGAGGTGTTTTAAGATTTGGTTTTATTTCTCAGCTCCCTGTTCTGATGGTTCATTAATAAATCAAACCTTTTTGTCCCCAAGTTGACTCTATTTTGTCTGTGATGCTAATTGCTGAGTGATCTTCCTGTCTTTGTCTTGACTCACAAACCTCTCATTATATTTCTTTCCCCTGTCCAGCTTAGGAGGGGGAGTGATATTATGACTTGGTGGGCACCTGGCTAAACCACCACACCTGCAGAGATCTCTGCCAACCTAATCACTCCCTGAGGCTAATAGAATCATGTCCTGGGACCCTCTACCTAGCCTGTACCCTACTGTAGCACAACAACACAGAAAAACTCCACACAACACTTTTATGCTGAACAAGTAATATCAGGTGACACACCATACAGGGCTAGAGCTAAAGAGTGGCAACATTTTTTTTTTTTTAGCATTTCAGACAGCCAAACTCTAGGGGAAGAAAAGATTGTGAAGTGAATGTCTGGTATGACTCTAAGGGGAGCCCAGTGACAAAAGCTTATAGCTTTGCAGTTGTAGGGACAGCAAAGTCTGGAAGCTGCTGTCCTAATGTAAGGAGATGTTGATTGGTGCTTCAAAGGAAAGAAGGAGATACAGAGAGGATCATAGCATCATGGAATGGCAGGTGTTGGAAGGGACCTTTAGAGATTATCTGGTCCAAATCCCTGCTCAAGCAGGTCCACCTAGGTCAGATTGCGCAAGAGGACTGTGACGACCTCCAGAGAAGAAGACCCCACGCGCTGCCCAGGCAGCCTGTTACAGTACTCCATCACCCTCACAGTAAAATAGTTTTTGTTATGTTTAAATGGGAAATTTATTGTACCAGCTTCAACCCATTACCCCTTGTCCTGCTGTTAGATACAACAGAAAAAAAGGGGTGCCCCAACCTCCTGACATCCACCATTTATATACTTCTAAATTGTAATGAGATCTCCCCCCTAGTTTGCTCTTCTCTAGACTAAACAGCCCCAGTTCCTGCAGCTTTTCCTCATAAGGAAGATGCTCCAGTTTCCTGATCATCTTGGTGGCTCTGTGCTGGATTCTCTCCAGAAGTTCCCTGTCCCTCTTGAGCTGATGAGCCCAGAACTGGACACAGAACTCCAGATGAGGCCTCACCAGGGCAGAGTAGAGGGGGAGCAGAACCTCCCTCCACCTGTTGGCCACAATCTTCTTGATGCATCCCAGGATGCTATTGGCCTTCTTGGTCATGAGGGCACGTTGCTGGCTCATGTTCAGTTTATTGATAGAGAGAAGTGCTTTAGTGGGATACTCTAGAGAAGGAATAAAATTAACCAACCTCTTGATATATAAAATGGCAGCTGAAGTATTCTAGGAGAAAAAAAAAAATAGAACTGATTTAGTCCTGATTTGATCTGATTTTGAAGAACATAAACTTGGCTTCAGTTCTCTGTACAAGTTTGTCAAATACAGAAAAGGTAAAATTACATGCCACATTAAAATTAAGCTGCAAAACTCCTTCTAATTTCCAGATTACACAGGAATCTTTTTTTAATTTTTTTTTTTTTTTGTCTCCAAGATAAACACACAGGAAAAAAATAAAAAAAGAATAATCCGGAGCCGACATTTATGTCATCTCAAACTCATTTGACCACTGGTACTGCAACAAGCAGCCTCTTATATCATATTCTTGCTTCATGTCTTTCAAAGCTAAGTGTAGCTTTCTCGGGTCCTTTGAGTGCAAGAAATGTCACATCAAATTAAATAACTGGCATAATCCCAAGACAATTTCAGGTTGCAAAACAGATCTGCAAGGTACAGCTGGGGAAAAGCTCTAAACTGAGCAAAAACAGTGCTGACTTTATGCAGGTACAAAGTATTTTACACAATCTGTTGTGTTAGAAGCAGTTGCCTTGGAAAAGCAAAGTAAATTTTCTAGGAACCCCAGTTATTGTATAGAATAAAATCCTTATGGTGTGTTGTATTGAGCACAGGCAGGACACAGTTGCACTTGTCTTTGCCTCCTCATTATGCCTCTGAGCTGAGTGCCTCTCTCCTCATCATAAACCTTATGATTAAAATGAAGTAGCATCCAGAGGAGAGAAAATCTTTGTCAGTACAGCTGCATGTCTAACCAGTGGTCCATTATTCAGTTACTTAGATATTAAAGACCTTGGGTGGCTTTTGCTTTTGGAGAATGAGTCCTGAAACTAAATCAGAGTCAAAGAAAAGACTTTCAAATATCATCTAGTCCAATCCTTCTGTCACAGGCAAGACTATCTTTTACTAGATCATGTTGCTCAAACACCCATCAATCTGGCCTTGAGCACGGCTAGTAATGGAGCATCCACATCTTCTATGGGCAACTTATTCCATTGTCTCATGACTTTCATAATAAAAAAAATTATTCGTCTTACCTTCCATGTTTTAGTTCAAAACCATCACTCCTTGTCCTGTTGTTACAGGTCTTGGCAAAAAGTCTTTCTCCATTTTTATTGTATAAATACCCTGAAGATTCAAGTGTGAGGCAAAGTAGCAGCTATATTCCTTCCATAAGAGATTCTCAGAGTGCTTAATAAACATCTGTTGGGCTTCATGGCACCCCAGGAGATGTGCATGACATTTTATGCAGGGATGAACTGAGGTACAGAAAGATTAATTACTTGCCACACACAGACTTTACATCATGCATCTGTCAGATATTTTGAAATGCACAGGTTACTTCAGTTTCTCAAGAGAAGTCAGAGCTCCAGTGACTTCTTTATAGTTATATCTACAGGCACCTACTAGAGATTAGACTAAGGCAATGAAAATGCTCAGTAGAAATGAGAAAAACCAACAGATATTGGGTCCTGGTAAAATTTAGATCTGAGTACCTAATTCATATCTCTAAGATTAAAAGATGAGCCTCATGCAGTACACCTGAAATGTTTCCTCAGGAAGATGATTTACAATCAAATCATTCAAAATTGAGGTTTAAAAAAACTCTAGTTTTCAGAATATGTTAAAAAATATATCTTTCAGGCTCTTTGTAATGTTGTATATCGGTATTATTATTGCTGCAGAGTTACAGATTCAGCATTACTTAAGCAAATGCAAACATTAAAGTGGACAAGTTACTCAACAGAAGTTGAACAGTCTGAATGCACCTAGAATATCATATAGGGGATCCTGAATGTAAACATGAATCTTCTAAAATTAATCTAGATCCTAATCTTTCTGTTTTTTCTTTTGTTCTAAACTTCTGATGGTACAACAAATGTGTGTGTGTTAAAAGGGTTTGACACAATATCCTCTATGTTCAATTCAGACGATTTGAATAAAAAAATATGCAGCATTAATCAAAGTTAACAGTTATAGTTTTCATAGAAGCCAAATGGACTAGGCTTACGTCAAAATACAGCAATATTTCAGAAAGAATGTTTTGTATTAGCAGAAATTAAGATCTTAAAAGGTGTAGAACCCACATCTTTCTCTGGCACTGCAATCAGTATTTCAAGGACAAATTAAGCCACTAAGGAGAGCAATAAATGTTACCTAGGTGGTCCATTTGGAAAAGTATTTCCACTGAAATAAATGTAGAGAGCATTGCCAAGATATCTTTTTGGGGAAAATACAGTCACAGTCTCCATGGAAATGATGTGTATAATAAAGAGGGGGAAAAAAAAAGAAAAAGCTAAATAAATTGGGTGTGGTTCTTGGTTTTGGGATTTGGGGGATTTTTTGACACAGAGAAAACTGTTTTGTTATGTGGCTGTTACATAAGTTTACAGTTTCTCTTCTGACACTAAGGTCTAGTGGTCCTTTAAACATGCAGTTTTAAGCCTCAAAGTACCTGAAATTTTTACGTATCTCCCCTTTGCAGATGAACACAAGCTATATGAAGCATTAACCTCAAGCAGTTTATGAGTAAAAGATTTTATTTATAAAATTTGCATTTAATTTCCTCCACACAATTTGCATTCAAGTCCTCTTCCAAATGGCCACATGAGTACACACTAACTAGTTTGCCTCATTTTATTTTTATCCACGTACAAGTATTAAAAAAAATTGGATACAGCCTGTTAACATTACACAAATCCACAAGCTATTTTTACAAAGCTTTTTTTTTTCTTTCCAGTCCCGAGGAAATTCTTCATGTTTGCTTTCAGTTTTAAATCCCACCTCCCTTTTTCTGTTTAATAGAGTTCAGCTACAAAACCCAAGCTAAGTCACGAGGTTTTGGGGGAGGTTGTTTGTTTTAAATATGTACTATTAAAGACTCAACCAATTTCAAGTTGCCTATTCTTGTGAAAAAGGATGTGTTTATCTGACACCAGTCAACAAGACTCAACTCACTTTCACTGGAATAAGTCTAGTTGGACTCCACTGATAATGCTCGGGGTGAAATGATTTGCATAGAGGCTTATGTCTCAGCTGCACAAACTGAAACAGCCACGAAACACTGGTTTAGTTTGATTCTTAACATTTAACTCTTTTTCACCTCTTTCTTGGGCTTGTGACTCCCTTTTGTGCTGAAAAGACATAGACTGCTTTGTTGTGGTGGAAGATATGTGCACAAAGAGGAAGTACTGATTTGATATAAAGTGAACAGCACCTAATCCTATCTATTTTCTTCCTAAAGTATTGAAGAGTTGTCTCTACCTTATATTCTCTCCCTTCAGTTTATGAAAAACAACTGTTACATAAGGCATGAATAATACCATGTTATATAAATATCTTGTAGTATATTAACAGGAAAGTGTTTATTTATGGAGTGGAAAATGTGTAAAAAGCCAATTGCTTTCTTCCCCTTTAACTTAGTGGGAGTTTTCTCCAACAGTTTCCTAACTCTACTCATTAAAGCTTAAACAATTCCCAAGCACACTGAGGAAAAGCTGGTACAATTCCTTTAAACCTCACAAAATTAGTGTCTTTCTCCCCAGCTTCTTATGTCCTCAAACATATGCACTATGTAAGGATTCTTTTGCTACCATACTGCTTGTGAAATTATTAATGCTATATGTGAAAACTAAAGTGGTAATGAGAGAAAGAAGTCCAGGAGGTGTATGCTATATTGACAATATCTCGTTGATGCTCCCTAGCTGCTACAGTAGTGATGGTTAATCCTATGTCAAACAGGATCTGTGCTATTAAGCTGACTTCCCTATGTTCCTTTACATGGCATTTTTTCCTTTGATGTCGCTTTATTAATGTGCATATCTCATCTGCTTTGCTCATGTGAAAAGCTAAAGAAAAGCAGAAAGACAAAAAGAAAACTGTGATAATTGCCATGGTGTACTTTTAGCATGTGAAGAGACTAACTGGCATAAAATATTTGTAAGAGCTTTTATATCTTTCTGAATCCAGTGTAAGGTAACTATGCGTTTGCCCATGATTCTGTTTGTGGGGTTTTCTTTGAGAGTTTTTTCCTTGGGTTTGGTTTGTTTTGGAGTTGTGGGTTGGTTTTTTTTTTTGCACTTAGGTTTTGTCTCTTTTAGAAGACAGATGTGTTTTTTTTACAGAAAATGTTATTCACTTCCAATGCTGTAGCAAAGTCTGAGGTAACTTAGTCCAATTTTTTCCAAGGCAAGCCAAAGTGGTTTAAGGGTGCTCCTTGCTACTTTGGGCAAAGTAGACCTGTATTCCAAAAGGCTTGGCTTCATCTTTCCCCTTAAACATTCATGTTTTACTGAGGTACAATAACAAAGAAGCCAGCCTGAAATCTCACCACCTCAAGGTATTTCCACGATATCATTAAAATTCACCTTTCTGAAAACTCAATCAGCAAGATTACTTTCCTCCTTAGTAAGGCACAAAAATGCTTTTTGACAAAATGGAAAGGAAAAGGCCAAACCAAAAGCTGGGGCTCAGATTAGTTATGAAAACCAAGAAAGTGAAATTGCCTCAGGACCTCTTTTGTGCATGATTTGTCTCTGTCTGTAGAAATATGGATAGCAGCTATTTGCTGTAGCAGCTATTAACTACAGTAGCAGTCTTTCCTTGAGTCTCCCCAACAGAATTACCCCCTTACATAATGCACTGCCTAAACCCCAGCTCTTTGACTACTGACTGGACACAGGCATAGCACCAACTGGAACACACATTTGCACCATCATCGCCAGAGAAGTTTTATATTTATGTAATTTATTAGCACAGACCCAAATTATCCCTGCAAATAAGAAAAGCAAAAGAACAGAAAGCCAAGAAGATGCTTTAAGTCATTTGCAATCAACTGTAATTAAGCTTTCCTTTGACTTCTGCACTCATGGCTCCTCTCTTCTTGCATTGAAAGGCAAACCTCCCACAGCTGCTCCTCTGTGCTGCTCACAGGAGGGAAGATGGGACCATTATACTTTAAGGTCATCAATGCTTTGACCAAGCCAAAATCCAGGAAGATGTGAAACCAGTGATCAGTCCATCATACCTGCCCCCACTGTTGGTTGAGGCAGTGAGCTACCCATTCCAGCTAACCTCAGAGACTCCAGCCAGAGGGAGAGAGACTCTGTACTATGGAGCATGCAAGTGTCATGCTGTAAATTACAACTATGTGGCAGTTGCTGTGGTAACCACACCTTTTTAAAGATCAGTTGGCAGATAAAACAGTTATCACACCCATCCCTTACACATAGGTGAAGGCTGCAAAAGTATGCATCCTTCACTTTGCATAAGCATTTATTTTCTTTCTATGAATTCACAACTACAACCTCTAAGTACTCAAAGACAAGTCTTCAGGCAGGGAGAAACGGGAAGATGAAGCTAATAGACTGGTTTCCCTCATTTCTCTGTTCAGCTGGGAGTTGCAGCAACCTCTCAGACAAAAATCTTCCATCTTTTATTGCCTTTTTCTCCTTCCCTATTTTTGCCAGGCTCATGAATGCATCATTCTTAACTTGAATTTCAGCTCAGCTATCTTGTTTGCTTTGATAAACTGTTACTTTTCATGAGATTACAGGGAAAAAAAAAGAAAGAAAGCATATTACAATGCTGCTAAGAAGATTTTATATTTTCTTACTATTAGTAGGTAGTTTGCTAAATGTATCGGTATGATTCCTTATTGATTAAAGAATCCCTTACAGCATGATAGATCCTGATGTTTGCCCTGTAGAGGACAGATGTGGGACCTATATTGGAAAAAGATGGCTAACACCATTTTGCTTTCCACATGATGAAACCATTATTGTAATCTCTCCAGTGTTCTAAATCTGTTCTCCTCCAAATCACTTAGAAAAGGCAGAAACTAGCAGCCTTGACACAACCACAATCACCCATAAGGCCATACAAGAACCCAACTCACCAATAGGAATTCATTTTACTGAACCCTAAGAACAGTTTGTCCCACAAGAAAATTCACGGCGCACCACAAGCCCATCTGACACAGCCCAAAAGCTTATGGATAGATTGATTTACACGTATTACATTTCTGTATACATACAGGGGTGGTGCATATTTCTTAAGGGATGAACTATCACCAAAAAATATTTCAGGCTTGTGTGTAAAATACAGATTTCAACACTGAGATTGAGATGTGTAAATTTTTAGCTTACTGTCCTCAGGATCTTGAAAACAGAAAGTTTCTTTATGCTGCCATGGGTCTTGAAAACTGATCTGTGTAATGCTCCGTGGTATTAATCAGTACGTAGTCAGATGGAAGAGAAAAACAAACCAGTGATACACTGCATTTGTCCTTAGGAAAATCCAAAGTATAAAAAAAATACAGCCCACAGCCATCTCTGTTTTTCTTAGGAGAAAAAAAACACTGCAGAAAACAAGTCAAGCTCGCTCAGTGCTAATCTAGAGGAAGGTATTAGGTGTTTATTTAGAAAATAGCAAACAAATAGATGAGTTATAGCAGAGTTGCAACTGATAATTTGCATATGTGGTCATTCACCACCATCAGAAAGATGATTTGTAACCAAAACAGATAAATGTAAGAGGTTGAGATGTTGACAGAATCAGCTAGTAGTGTGCCCAGGTGGCCAAGAGGTCCAATAGCATCCTGTCTTATATCAGAAATAGTGTGATCAGCAGAGCTAAGGAAGTGACTGTCCTGCTGCACTCAGTGCTGGTGAGGCCACAGCTTGAATAGTGTCCAGTTCTCAGTCCCTCACTACAAGAAGGACATTGAGGTGCTGGAGTGAGGCCAGAGATGGGCAAGGGAGCCAGTGAAGGGTCTGGAGAACAAGTCTTACGAGGAGCAGTTGAGGGAGCTAGGGATGTTTAGCCTGGAGAAGAAGAGGCTGAGAGGAGATACAATCACTCTCTACACCTACCTGAAGGGGAGTTGTAGGGAGGAGGGGATCAATCTCTTCTCTATATAATGAACATGACAAAATGTGCTCAAGTTGCACCAGGGGAGGTTTAGATTGGTCATCAGGAAGAACTTTTTCCACCAGAAGGATCGTTAAGCATTGGAATGGGCGATAGAGTCACCATCCCTGGAGATATTCACAAGATGCACAGAGGAGGTGCTGAGGGATATGGTTTAGTTTAGTGATGGGATTGACAGTGTGAGGTTAGTGATTGGACTCAATGACCTTAAAGGTGTTTTCCAGCTGTAATGAGTCTGGGATTCTGTGACTGAAAGGCAGGGGGCAGGGAAGGGGTTGGTAGAACACAAGCACTAGAGGTTGAAACACTGCCATGGTTCATGCAGCATCTATATGCTTGCGCATAAATATTAGGGACCTGTTTTTTTCTCCAATTGCTATTCAAAGAGGGGAGATAAGTTTGAACCAATATTGTTATTACAGTTTCCTCATTTTGAATGAAGAAAGGAAGGCAACTGAAACTGTTTCTAACCTTCTACACAGGAAGAAGATAAAAATGCGTTCCCACCACCAATTGTGCCAGTGGAAGGTGGCACCTCCTGCCTGAAAGCCCACCCTAACTGCTCACTAGTACCCAATGCTGGGGATTTCTGCCTTCCTCAAGTCCCCTTCCACCAAGACACTCAAAGACTGGTCTTGCAGCTTGAACCAACCCAGATTGTTTTGCCTGACTTGAGAGGATTGCTCACTTGCACATCTCAGACAGTAAAAATGAGAGACAGTGACACCAACACAGGGTGGGCAAAACAAGACAGATTAGCAGGCAGAGGCTTCCTGCCTGCAATCTAAGTTGATGAGACAACTATCTCTTTTTTTCACTCTAACTTTTTTTAAACTTCTAGAGAAGAATTTCTAAATGAACTAAGTGAATTCTAAGTGAATTCTTCTAAGTGAAGAAGAATTTCTCTAAGTGAACGTCTCAGAGTTCATCTAATACTGGAAAAGAGCATTGAATATTATTTCACAGGCAGAATACAGCCTATGTTTCCAAAAGGGTAAGTATATGTCAGTTAGCAAACAGCTCAGGGGTCAATATTGCACTCAGAAAAGCTAGTACAACTTCACTCCCATTCTCCTTTAATGATTACCTGCAAGGATCTTCTGCATATGTGGTAGTTGTTCATTTCTCATCCACTAAGGGAGGCAGTTCTCATTATCTTCATTTCATATGGTGCACTCAAAAGCATTTCTGTCATTGTCCCTGTATCTGATGAGTGTTTTTTTGTTTTCTAGGTAGAGTCTTTAAGGTCCCTTCCAACCCTACCATTCTATGATTCTATGATTTCAACTACTGTGAAACAGATAGATCTGTTAAGTCAGTAAAGCTGTGTGGATCTAAAAAAAAAAAAAAAAAATTAAAAAAAAAAAAAATCAAGTCCCCCAAACCAAAAAGCAAACAAATTCTACATAAGACCTCCTAGAACCCCCATTGTTCATCTCACCAAGAGGCCACAAATCAAAACATCTAAAACAGCAGCAGTGCTTTTTTTCAATTCAACTTTATTACTGTTATGCTCTCCTCATTGATTCTAATAGCAGAGAATTAATCTGTACTATCAGGTTATTTGGTTCTCATACAAAGCTGGGACTTCTATCATTCATCTCTTGGATACAATAACTATGTTTACTTCCAGTGTAACCACATTTGCTTTCATGAGGAGGGAATCTGGCTTATTATCTCAAATGTGATTGCCATAAAATAGTTACACAAAAGTAACAGTGAGAAAAGCCTTCTACTGTTCATAAGGCAGAGGTTATTTTACCCTAATGAACTTGCATGTTAGTGGAAAAGGGAAAAAGGTAGAAATAAGAGTGTCCTCCAAATGGGAAATAAAAAAGTCTTCAAGAGGCACCCTGACTGTTCGTGTGATACATTTGAACGATTAATGGCATCTGTCTGTGCTATCTTAAACATCAAAACTATTTGTAATGCTGTTGCTATAACAAAGCACCCTGCTTCAACAGTGACAAAAAAAATCTTTTCCCCCCAGTTTTCCATAGTGGTTCACATACAGCGTGCCTTCAAGCCTTGCCAAAGCCTGAAAAACACAGTACTTATTCATTGATGATTCCACTGTTGATTCAGTGGTATTCAAGTTATTATTAGGCTGCTTCTGTGGATGCATCATCACCAGTACCTTGCTGACTTCCAACAGTAATACTCCACCCCTGTTAGACTAAAATTGTCAATAACTCAAATCAAAAGAGCACTTGAGACCAACTTAGATCAATAGAGCTGATGGATGATGTAAACTCCCACCTCACTTAGAGAGTCTATTAATACAAGCTTTTGTAAAGGTATTTTGTTCTGTAGTTCCTACAGCCCAGTTACTAATGCTATCAGATAATTGGGGATGGAGGATTATTGAAGTGAGAGCTGTGCAACTGAGCAGAGGCGATTCTTTCCCCACTCTTTTTTCCAACCCTCATTAGATATAGTAAAAGCAAAACAACTACTGCTTCAATTTGCTGAAGTCCTCCTGCTCTGCGTTTTTTGTGACCTTTGCAACAGGTCAATATTGTTGCAAACAGAACCAGGAGAGAGGCAAAAGGAGGGGACAACACAGAAAAAGACTAGGAAAAGAATGGTGGGTAGAAAAATCCAACAGCAACTACCGTGTTCTGTCTCATCTCCCTTTCCTCCAGCCCTCATTTTATTATTATCTTGATCTCCCTTTGCAGCTTATGACACATTATGACATTTGAAGCTTCTGTATAACTTTCTGAGTTATGCTTATTCTCTAACTGTTCAAGTAGCTCAGGAACAACATAGAGCATCTGGCATCCTATTGAGCTTGCGAGGTAGTTTATCTAGACTCATGATGCATAGAAAACAGTATTTATTTTAGGTGAGTTATAAAAGGTAGCTCTTGAAGATCAATGAACTGAGAAACAGTACTGTGAAACACAGAATGACTTCTAATGCAAAACTGTACATGATATGATAGACATGGTTTAATTGCATTTAAATACATGGGGTTTTTTTCCTCAAAAATAATCACTATCTTCACCTTAAATTGATTACCAATGACTAAGTGTAGCAATTAGACTGATCCTGTTCACCATAAGTTAGATATTCTCAAGCTGTGGAGTTATGTTGGAAGTTAGCATGGGAATATCTGAAATACCTGGCACATATTTTAAAATAATATTTAAAAAAAAAAAATCAAGCTTTCTAGAGTTGAAGTCCCAATACCAAGAGGTCTATGAAGGCCTAAAGTACAGTCAGCTCCAACCCACAGCCTGCTTCAGTTGCTTTGAGACTTTGAATGCTTTGAACTCCATGGCTTAGTCTCCCATTTTCTTGTGACTGCTGCTCCAAGGCACACTACAAAAGTTCATCACAGAAACATAACAATTTAGTCCTATGATAGGCATTACCTCCTTTCCAACAGCACTCAGATTCAGAGCAAAGACAGTGTCAAATAATTCAGATTTCATAAAAGCACTAGGCTGAAGTTGTCTGTGCAACAGACAACTTGTCATATAACGAATTCTTGAACAATATAGTACAAAGTTATTAAGGTATGCAAGAACAAATCCTTTCCTCTCTAAACATTAATCCTCAAAAAAAACGCCTTTTCTCCTGTCCTTTCGATGACTCTACCAGCCACTTTCCTCAATGCTTTAATACATTAGAAGACATAGAGCATCCTTGGTTGTGCTCCTTTGAGCACTGCACTGTTAGTCTTATGCACTCAAAAAGGTATTGTCTTATTATGCACACTATGTGCATACTGAATAGTTCAGGAGGCCCTCTCTTAGGAAACGTTCTCTGTTTCTGTTTTCTCTGCTGAATTCAACCTCAATTGCTTTCCAAAGAATGGCTTGCCATTTTAATGCAGTTGTAAGATGACAGGCAGTGAAGGTCTTCTAGCATGAATATAGTGCTTCTTCCTTCAGTCAGCAACAACCCCCATCAAGCCCTCTGTACTTTTGGGTTTTTTTATGTGTATTTCAGAACTGAGAAATCAAAGTCGATGTCTTTGAAAATGAGGTCATACATAGTTCTAAAATTATTTCTCTGACAGACCTTCCTTTTCAAATAAAAATAGAATAGCAGAAATTATTTTTACAGTCCAGGAATAGTCTCTGTTCACTCTAACAGAAAGGACTGAGATTTTATTTATTCAAACATCTGAGAACAAACATCTCTCTCCAAAGGAAAGGCCAAACTACAGTACAAGAAGAATATCAGTTCAAAAGATGAAAACATGAAATCACTGCCAATATCTGAAAAAAAAGGATTAGTCTCCTCTCCCATGTAACAAATGATCGGACAAGAGGAAACGGCCTTAAGTTGTGTCAGGACAGGTTTAGAGTGGATATTAGGGAAAACTTCAGTGAAAGGATTGTTAAGCACCGGAACAGGTCATCCAGGGAGGTGGTGGAGCCATTGTCCCTAGAGATATTTAAAACACATGTAGATGAGGTGCTGAGGGACATGGTTCAGTGATGGGCTTGGCAGTGTTAAGTTAGCAGTCAGACTGAATGATCTTAAAGGTCTTTTCCAACCAACACAATTCTACAATTCAAACAGAGAATATTATGCTGCTAATATTGAAACATGTCATGCAAAGGCCCATCAGTAATATTTAGCATTTAACAGGTTGCATCCTTAGAATCTGTGTGCAATAATGCACACTTGAAATCTCTGCACAGAACTAGAGCTCTCACTTCAGCCTCGGAATGATTTCAGTCATAGGAACTCAATTTGATGGTGCATTTTGATACTGTAGGGAAAAAAACAGTAATTTATGAATAGAAGGACAACATGTGCTCCAACAGAAAGCCCTCTACCCTACAGCTCTGCCTGATTTTTTAATTTCAAAAGTAGATAAGAATGGCAACTGCATCTATAATAGGTCTTCTCTTTCAGTCTGCTGGCCATTAACAAAACTAGAGAGAAAGAAGCTTTTAATGGCCTTAACAAAATCTATTTTACTAAAATGTACTGTACACCTCAGCATATCTCAAAGTAATGGTGATAGCTCTTGCTTGTGCCATGTATTGAAACAGCTTATTTTGCACTGTTGAAAAACATTTATGTGGTTTTGTCAAAATGAAAGCATCATCAGCAAAACAACTTCCTGCAAGATCCCGAAGTATTTCAATATACTGCCAGCTCTGGGTTCTGCTGTTTAGCCCTTCATATCCAGCTGACATCATTCCTATAATTATCCCCACTGCAGTGTATTGAAGTAGTTATTTCAGTGGCATACAGGCATGAAATATATTTTTTTCAGTCACTTTAACACTGGAATAAATGTACTGAGGAGAGAAAAAAAAAAAAAAAAACTAATAATGAAGCTTATGTTTTTTCCTCTGTGCAACACAATATCACCTGAATGGTGACTTAAGAAGGCTGAAAAAAATGTGCCACTACTTTTCCACTACTTCCTTCAATGAACAGATATAAAAAATTACATTTCTTGGAGGCAATTATTTCAAGTTGTGCCTTGCTGAGCAAAACAGTGACTAATAGCTTGCAAAAGTTAAATCAAGGTAGTTTCCTATAACGTTTAGTTCCAGAATTATTTTGAAATTTATGTTTGTACTCAAGAATGAACTATACTAGTGTATAATTTAGTACAAGCTATCTGTTGAAATAGATTAAATAAAATTTTTGGGTTTTTTTTTTCTGAAGGAGAAATGTAGCAGAGATATTGGCTACCATAACCTCACCACAAATTCCCACAGAGAACCACAGAGACTGCATGGAGCACTATTGTGAGCAATGAGGTACTCTACAGTACCTCATCTCCCAGTTGTCCTGACTGGGCTGCACTGCGATAAAGTTTCTTACTTATGCCCAGCTTCTTCTCCCACATAAGTGAACTTGCTTAGGAGCAGGGAAGAGAAGAGAAGTCAAGGGAAATATGGTGTTTTCTTGACCTGGACAAGCCTTGTGATGGACTCAGCTTCTTCTCCACACATGACATGGAAAGTATATAATTTTGCAATTTCAGATCACTATTTTAAGGACAGTTTTTTCTGCCTGTTTACTAGGCACACTCCTTCAGTGAATACAAACCCAGAAATCACAGAATCATGGGAAAATAAATCAAAAGCTCATTTAGTGAATGCTGTCTCATGGCAAGGTGATAGACTATGCTCAGACTATTCAAGCACAGCAAGTACCACAGGAGTTGTGATGGTAAAATCTCCACCAGTTCACTACATAGCTGGCTTCTACAAATCACTCCTCCAACCAGTGGAGGTGACTTCCAGCATACAAGTCTGTAATTATAGACATCCAGGTCTGTTTCCTCCCATCCTACCTAATCCTGTAGTGGTTTTGCCTGGGCCAGGCTTTTTTTAGTAGCAGAGTGAGCTACAGGGGTGGCTTCTTTAAACAAAGATCTGCCAGAAGCTTCCCCTGTAGCTGATAGGGCTAGGGCCAGTCTATTCTAAGATGGACCTCCCAACTGACCAAGGCCTAGTCAAATAGTGATGGAGGTAACACCTCCATGAATAACATATTTGAGAAGGGGAAAACATTGCTGAGCAGTTGCTAAACTGCAGCAGCAACAGGGAGTGAGAATGTGAAAACATCTCTACAGACACCGTGGCCAGTGGAAAAGGAGGACGGGAGGGTGCTTAAGCCCATGCCAGAGCAGTTTATGAGGAACTGTAGCCCATGGGAAAGACCCACGCTGGAGAAGTTTGTGAGGGACACCACACTGTAGTAGTGAGAAGTGTGATGAGGCCTCCCGCTGAGAAGCGACAGTGGCGGAGTCCATCTGTAATCAACTGACCACAATCCTCATCCCCTGCGCCACTGGAAGGGAAAAGAAGGGGAGTCCTGGGAAGAGGGAGAGGTGGGGGGAGGTGTGTTTAAGATTCAGTTTTATTTCTCAGCTCCCTGTTCTGATTGCTCCTTAATAAATCAAACCTTTTTCTCACCAGTTGAGTCTGTTTTGCCTGTGATGCCAATTGCTGTGCAATCTCTCCGTCCTTAACTCACAAACTGTCCATTATATTTCTCTTGGTCTCCTTTCCAGTTTAGGAGAAGTAGTGATTTTATGACTTGGTGAACATCTGGCTAAACCAACACACGAGGGTATATGAAGATGGCACTTCCTCTCTTTCTTTGCAACAGCACTTTGTATACAGAACATTTTCATTTCTCTCTAACTCATGACTAATTGCTTCAGCCTTTGCTTAGAGGCCATTTTTGCTGTTTGGTATTTCTTACTCATTTTGCTATTCTTTCAGGTCTTCAGTCAGCCAGCAACTTTCTTGAGACATGGTTTCTAAACAATATAAATACCTGTGAAGCCTTCTCAGAGCTGACTGTACACTGCATGACAGTAATCATTCATTACTAGTGTGGTACAGGTCAGTTTTATCTTCCTGTTGGGAGAAGCTATCTGTATGTCAGTAAACAGCCTATAGCAGTCCTCCTAAGGTCAAATAACTTCTAAAAAATCCAACTTTGTATCTTGTCCCTTTCAGGTACTACTTCAATTGCCATTTATTGCCAGGTGTAATAGGATGCAGCTGGAACACAAAAAGTTTCACTTAAATATAAGAAAAAACTGTTTTACTGGGAGGATGACAGAGCAGTGGGACAGGCTGACCAGGGAGGGTGTAGAGTCTCCTTCCTTGAAGGTCTTCACGACCCACCTGGACACATTCCTTTGTGACCTGATCTAGGTGAACCTGCTTCTGCAGGGATGTTGGACTAGATGATCTCTAAAAGTCCCTTCTAATCCCTACCATTCTATGATTCTATGATTTATTTGTGTTTTTAAAAGTCCAAATTGCTAATAGTTCCAGAAGAGTTTGCAGTGAACTGTAAGTTTTACGCATAGGAAAGATTTCTTGCCCATTTGTTTTAATTGTATTTTAGTGAAATGTTGGGAGGAAATGGGATTTATTCCATTCTGAGTAAAGTAGCTTGTGCCTCTGTGCAATATTGACAAACTGCAGTAGCACACTGATTCATCATTAGTGTTGTCTGTACATTACATGCAACATGAGATCACTGTGCAATATCATAGTCAAAGCTAACAGGTAATTCAAATTCTGAACTACCAAACATCAAATATATCCTCAAGATCCAGACTTGGGGTGACCCTCACCACTAATGCCTAGAAATGTAGAGGCTTTCTCCTAAGGCAACTTCCTCCATATTTTCAGAAGCAAGGAAGAAATCAGCAAAACAAGAAGAGGAAACTATTATAGCTACAGGGACATCATAGAACTTGAATTTTGCTGGGGTCTGAATGGAATCTAATTTTTATTGTTGCCTCCAGAAAAGCCCAAGGTAAACTTTGTTACAGAGAGTCTAACCTACTCAGCAAATGAAACGATAAATTTAAGGCATCCTGTCTTGGTTTTGGCTGTGGTAGAGTTCATTTTCTTCATAGCAGCTGATATAGAGCTATGCTTAAGACTTGTGCTGAAAAGTGTTGATAACACAGGTATGTTCTGGTTGTTGCTGAGCAGTGCTTGCACCAAGTCAAGGCCTTTTCTGCTCCTCACTCCACCCCCTTCAGCAAGCAGGATGGGGGTGCACAAGACATTAGGAGGAGACACAACCAGGACAGCTGCGACCCCAACTGACTCATGGGATATTCCATCCCATAGAATGACATAGTATATAAAATGGGAAGAGGTAGCAGGAAGGTGTTGGTTACTGCTCAGAGACTGGCCAGTGAGCAACTGTACTGTGCAACATTTCAGGAATTTTTTCTTTTTCCCAGGTTTTAGTTCTTTGGTTTTTATTACATTCCTTATTATTATATATGTTGTTATATTTTTTTTCATTTTAATTATCAAACCATTCTTATCTCAACCCATGAATTTTGCTTTTTTTTTTTCTTCACCCAATTCTCCTCCCCATCCTACTAGGGTAAGGGAGTGAGTGAGCAGATGTATGGTGCTCGGTTGCTAGCTAGGGTTAAACCACAACATCTCTGTTGCAGCCATGGAGATGCTTGTGCTGTTTTCTCCTTTTGGTATGAATACTAAGAGTAAGCAATGCTTGCAAAACTTATATTGTTGATACCCCTGATAGTAGGTCCACTCATATGATTCCAAAAATCACCTGAAAAAATAGGCTTTATAAAGTCCAATGTACTTTATAAAGTCCAAAGTCCTTTAGCTCTGCTCTGATTGAGGCATCTTCCTCCCCACCCTAAGTCCACTAATTTAACTATTCAGGTCCACTTACGTGATAAATCTTTCCTAACTATGTTTTGGGGTTTTTTTTAATAATTCCATTTCTCCTGTTTAGTGATTTTGAATGAAGTATTTTAAAGTGTTATTTTATTGAGTGGAAAAACTGGTGTTAAGGGATAGTTTGTCCCTCTTGCAAACTATGGTGCTCTGACCTCCTTACTATTTGATACTGACAAACACTGTAACTTAGAGACATGCCACAAAATTCATCATAGTTCAAATAGTACCTTATGTTTAGCATGATTATTCCAGTATACCTATGATTTTGGGGAGCAATTATGTTCAATTTCAGACAATATAAGAGAGATCCTCATTGTAGACAGATATTCCTCTTTGAGATCAGAGACCTATGTATGGTTGATTAAATCAAGCAATAGATTTGAAAGCATCAGAACTTGTTGCCTATTTCTAAAAACCTTGGCTACATATCTTGCAGTTTATTAGTTAGAGATACTTTATTAACTTGCAGTTATGCTGAAACCATGATAGACATTACTGCTTCTGTGTCACCAATGCATCAGAAATAAGTGCTGTTCCACTCAGGTTCAGGGCTTGAAAGAAAAGCAAAAGAAACAAGCAAACAGCGATAAAGATAGTGCATCCCATGTTAAAAATTTTAGATAAAGTTTTAAATACATACAGAAAGTAGATTAACACAACCTTATAATGACTGTAATAATTAGCAAGTGAGCTTTGTGGAATTGTAAAACTAATGGCATTGTGCACTGAGCAGAGACTAAGTAAAGGAAGCAGCAATTGTAAAACAAATTTGTTCTACTTCCCTAAGCTTTTAGGCCTATATTAAGAGCCACTTGCCATTCTAGACGTTTACAGAATAATGAAAGAATAGGAGTTATTTATTCAACCAAGATAAAATTTCACTTAACTGTGTATTCCCTTAACGCTATTTGAAATTATTGGAACCTACTTTGAGTTCAAAGGGAAAAAAAAATAAATCTCATGCTTGTGTAAATGGCTTGTGAGATATTAAACTTCAGTTACCAGTCGTGTTATACCTTTTTCAAGTTGGTGCATTTAACAGTCACTCTTTGCTTTAGATAGTTCTACTAGCTTTGAAAGATAGATGTATCATTGTTGAAAGGGCAAGCGTAAAGGACTTCATGAATCAACTTTTCTGGCTTGAAGGTCTCCATTAGTATTTTACAAGAAGCAAGCCAGAGGGAAAGCAGTAGGCATGGAATTGTTTGACCAAAGCGAAAACATCAGTTGCGGAAGCTATACGCACAAATATGAATGAAAGCAACAGAACATATTAGCAACAATTGTTGCCAGACTTGGAATCACAGAATCATAGAATCATAGAATGGTGAGGTTGGAAGGGACTTCTAGAGATCATCAAGTCCAACTCCCCTGCAGAAGCAGGTTCACCTAAATTAGGTGTCATATGAACATGTTCAGGTGGGTCTTGAAGATCTCCAAGGAAGGAGACGCCACAANCTACTCAGCAAATGAAACGATAAATTTAAGGCATCCTGTCTTGGTTTTGGCTGTGGTAGAGTTCATTTTCTTCATAGCAGCTGATATAGAGCTATGCTTAAGACTTGTGCTGAAAAGTGTTGATAACACAGGTATGTTCTGGTTGTTGCTGAGCAGTGCTTGCACCAAGTCAAGGCCTTTTCTGCTCCTCACTCCACCCCCTTCAGCAAGCAGGATGGGGGTGCACAAGACATTAGGAGGAGACACAACCAGGACAGCTGCGACCCCAACTGACTCATGGGATATTCCATCCCATAGAATGACATAGTATATAAAATGGGAAGAGGTAGCAGGAAGGTGTTGGTTACTGCTCAGAGACTGGCCAGTGAGCAACTGTACTGTGCAACATTTCAGGAATTTTTTCTTTTTCCCAGGTTTTAGTTCTTTGGTTTTTATTACATTCCTTATTATTATATATGTTGTTATATTTTTTTTCATTTTAATTATCAAACCATTCTTATCTCAACCCATGAATTTTGCTTTTTTTTTTTCTTCACCCAATTCTCCTCCCCATCCTACTAGGGTAAGGGAGTGAGTGAGCAGATGTATGGTGCTCGGTTGCTAGCTAGGGTTAAACCACAACATCTCTGTTGCAGCCATGGAGATGCTTGTGCTGTTTTCTCCTTTTGGTATGAATACTAAGAGTAAGCAATGCTTGCAAAACTTATATTGTTGATACCCCTGATAGTAGGTCCACTCATATGATTCCAAAAATCACCTGAAAAAATAGGCTTTATAAAGTCCAATGTACTTTATAAAGTCCAAAGTCCTTTAGCTCTGCTCTGATTGAGGCATCTTCCTCCCCACCCTAAGTCCACTAATTTAACTATTCAGGTCCACTTACGTGATAAATCTTTCCTAACTATGTTTTGGGGTTTTTTTTAATAATTCCATTTCTCCTGTTTAGTGATTTTGAATGAAGTATTTTAAAGTGTTATTTTATTGAGTGGAAAAACTGGTGTTAAGGGATAGTTTGTCCCTCTTGCAAACTATGGTGCTCTGACCTCCTTACTATTTGATACTGACAAACACTGTAACTTAGAGACATGCCACAAAATTCATCATAGTTCAAATAGTACCTTATGTTTAGCATGATTATTCCAGTATACCTATGATTTTGGGGAGCAATTATGTTCAATTTCAGACAATATAAGAGAGATCCTCATTGTAGACAGATATTCCTCTTTGAGATCAGAGACCTATGTATGGTTGATTAAATCAAGCAATAGATTTGAAAGCATCAGAACTTGTTGCCTATTTCTAAAAACCTTGGCTACATATCTTGCAGTTTATTAGTTAGAGATACTTTATTAACTTGCAGTTATGCTGAAACCATGATAGACATTACTGCTTCTGTGTCACCAATGCATCAGAAATAAGTGCTGTTCCACTCAGGTTCAGGGCTTGAAAGAAAAGCAAAAGAAACAAGCAAACAGCGATAAAGATAGTGCATCCCATGTTAAAAATTTTAGATAAAGTTTTAAATACATACAGAAAGTAGATTAACACAACCTTATAATGACTGTAATAATTAGCAAGTGAGCTTTGTGGAATTGTAAAACTAATGGCATTGTGCACTGAGCAGAGACTAAGTAAAGGAAGCAGCAATTGTAAAACAAATTTGTTCTACTTCCCTAAGCTTTTAGGCCTATATTAAGAGCCACTTGCCATTCTAGACGTTTACAGAATAATGAAAGAATAGGAGTTATTTATTCAACCAAGATAAAATTTCACTTAACTGTGTATTCCCTTAACGCTATTTGAAATTATTGGAACCTACTTTGAGTTCAAAGGGAAAAAAAAATAAATCTCATGCTTGTGTAAATGGCTTGTGAGATATTAAACTTCAGTTACCAGTCGTGTTATACCTTTTTCAAGTTGGTGCATTTAACAGTCACTCTTTGCTTTAGATAGTTCTACTAGCTTTGAAAGATAGATGTATCATTGTTGAAAGGGCAAGCGTAAAGGACTTCATGAATCAACTTTTCTGGCTTGAAGGTCTCCATTAGTATTTTACAAGAAGCAAGCCAGAGGGAAAGCAGTAGGCATGGAATTGTTTGACCAAAGCGAAAACATCAGTTGCGGAAGCTATACGCACAAATATGAATGAAAGCAACAGAACATATTAGCAACAATTGTTGCCAGACTTGGAATCACAGAATCATAGAATCATAGAATGGTGAGGTTAGAAGGGACTTCTAGAGATCATCAAGTCCAACTCCCCTGCAGAAGCAGGTTCACCTAAATTAGGTGTCATATGAACATGTTCAGGTGGGTCTTGAAGATCTCCAAGGAAGGAGACGCCACAACCCCTCTAGGCAGTCTGTGCCAGTGCTCCATCACCCTCATAGTAAAATAGCTTTTTCTTATATTTAAATGGAACTTTTTGAAAAGCATTTCCAATGCAAAGCATCTATATGGCCCTAGCTGATCTCTTTTCAGCATCTTCCCAAATGACTTTGAGGAGAAAATAGATTAAAAAAATCATAGAAAAACTATGAAAAAGGAGGTATGTAGATGACACCAAGATGAAGTAGCAGCAAAATACTCTGAAGGACAAAGTCAGCATGAGTATGATAAATTGGACAAGTGGTGCAAGAAGATGAAATACAAAGAATGAAGTGATTGATTTCCTGTTGCTAAATCTAACATCCTGCTGCAAAACAAGGACCACAGCCTCTCAGGACTGGGATTTCAAGTGCGCAGATATAAATACAAGTCCTTCTCACAAAAAAAAAAAAAAAAAAAAAGCCACCATTTACTGCAGATAAAATTGTGTAGGTATGCTGCAATTATGACAAAGGGTTCTAGTCTGTTCTATTTACTGATGACAGCAATTCTCCAGTCTTGACCACTAGAGTTTAAGAGACAAAAATAAGAGAAAAATAAGACACAAAACTGGTTGCTCTTGTTGCTACCAACGTGAGCAGGGTCACGTTGTACAGCAGCTGAAGAATTGTCTCCTCATACAACTACTACCTCTCACTTGGCTCCTATTTCATCCAGTAGCAATGATCCAGCTCCATCTTCAGTCCCTGCTCTTTCTCCCAGTCCTATCCTGTGTCTTTGATCTCTGCATAGGAAGTACTGGGTTTTATTGTTTTAATTTTAGCTGTCATGAAAGTCTGACTCTAATGGTACTTCCCATACTGTAAAGGTACATTGAAAGCAAGATGTGCTTGTGGTGGTTTAGCCTTAACTGAACAATGACCAAACCACCCAGTTACTCCTCCCCAACTCAACAGGATGGGGAGGTGAATCAAGAGAGAGTTGTAGAACTTCCTGGGTTGAGATAAGGACAGTTTAATAGAACCCCACAATGAGTAGGCAGTTACAGTGATAGCCAAAGGACAAAGAAAAAAAGGAGCAATGCCCAATGTAACTGCTCACCGCACTCAGCCCGACAGCAGAACTGCAGTTGCCACACTGGTTGCAGCACTGCCCCGGCCCAGCTGCTGCCCTTATATCCCGAGCATGATGTCACATGGGATTGAACAGCCTGGCCACACCCCCCCCAGCTGCAGCTGGGGAGAGTTAATTCTATCCTGGCCAAATCCACGACACCTGGCCAAACCCAGGACAGTGCTCTAAGTCTGAATACCCTGGGTTGATTCAGCTTCCTCAAATGATAAAAAGACTTATGATAAGCAATGCTGCTAACCAAAAATAAAACCCATTAAATTGATAAACTGACATTTTGGCCTTCATGCACTTAATCTCAGAGTGGTTTTAGTTGTATATGTTGACAAGTAAATTAAGAAGAAAAAACCATACTTCCTAGGCTACTAGAAATCCAGTTGGATTGCATACGCCTAGAAATATAGTTTTATGTTTAAAATCTGACTAGCATTTCCCTTGGATTGATATTCATGCTGTATTCATCCAACCCTATAATTCAAGTAAACAGCCTTAAGGGAGGAAAAAAACTTTTCTGTACACCATCAATATTGAAAAAAACATCCTTCTCTTTGAATCTTATACTCCAGCATTTCATTAAGGAAAACACTTTTCATGAAGCAGTGTTACGTTAATTCTATGTTCTAGTTTAAACATTCAGTTGATAAGAACACCACCTACATATTCCCTTACTGCATGGTTACTCTGCTAACTGAATTGCTGTAGCAAAGATAAATTTTAGAAAGTGATGACAATAATTCTTATAATTATGTTTGTCTAGTTTTATTTGAAATATCATTTACAACTATAACTGACAAGTTTCTATGAATACTGGAGTCCACTATAGAGCAGAACTCTGTAGGGTCTTCACATTAACCATATCCCTTTGAATTCTACAGCATCCACTGAGTCTGTGAAGTACAGCAACAACAGACATAATATGCGTCTCTCTAAACTATGACCTGTAAGATTGAGCTCTTAAAAAAAAAAAAATTCTCTTTACCACCACAAATAGTTTGCTTTGTCGTAGTGTTTGAAGTTTGTTTTTTATTGTTATTGTTGGTTCTGTGATGGAGACAGCTTTTTTGACATGAAACAGGGTTTCTGTCTAGAGACGGAGAACAGAAGTGTCCAAGACCACTATTACCCTCTCTGTGTTCACATTTCAAAGAACTGATGTGGCTCAGGTATTTAGGACTCACCTTCACCAACATTTCCAGAAGGAGCATTTGACTTTCTTTTCTAAATTCAATGTTGATCTAAATCCCGTGTCAGTGCAGCTTTGAAAGAAAGGATCAGAAGCTTAAAATTCCCTATTTGTTAGGTTTTAGGGGGCCAAAGCCCACCATTCAGACTCATCTCTTTTCTAAAAATCTCCACTACTCTCACACTAGAGTGGTTTGATGCCTTCCTCAGAAGAGGAAGGGAGGACAGTGAGTACCAACTACCTATCCTGCTTGCACAGAGTCACTGGCTCACTCCTAGACTGAATTTTTCTGGAGTGAACCAATAATCCTTCACCAAAAGAAAACAGCAAGTGAATCTGTTTTGTCCTTGCCTCTCTTCCATCTGTGGATGTGCTCTCTAAACTCTTGGCAAGTCTATAGCTACTCAAGCTCAAAGTACTCAAAGTGCTTTCACTAGCTTCACTCTGCCTTGTGTAATTCAATCCAAACTGCCACCACTGAAAGGATCTTGACCACACACTAACCTTGCCATTCAGAACAAGAATACTTTATAGAAATGGATGCGTACCCTATGATCACAAATAAAGTTCTCTGTGCTAATTAAGGTCAAGTTTAATAAAGTAATGGCAAATGGAGCCACTTTGTCATTCTGAAGTTTTACTTAACATGAATTATATTTAAGATTTTTTTTTATTTTATAGAACTCTGGTCATAATATCTCTTAGAAATCATTGATTAAAGGCAAAATAGTCCTTATATTCAGTAGAGGAACAGGTTCACTCTATTCTTGTGTGGTTTGCACTAAATTTCCTACATAACTTCAAGGAGGCTGCAAGTGATCTCTAGATATCATCTTCTCCAACCTCCACTCCTCAAACAAGGAGTTCTGGGGTCAGTTGCCTAGGACAATGTCAGCTAACATTTTAATATCTGCAAGGATGGGTATTCCACAACCTCCCTGGGCAACCCGTGTCAGTTCTTATTTGCTCTCAGCATAGAAAAATATTTCCTGATGTTCAGAGGTAACCTCCTGGGTTTCAGTGTGCCCGTGCATCTGCTCCTTACACTGGATGTCACTGAAAAGGGTCTGGCTCTGGCCAATTTACATCCTCCCTTCAGGTATTTATAGATCTTTCTGATCTCCTGATCTGCTTCTTCTCCAGGCTGAGCAGTCCCAGCTCTCCCAGCCTTTCCTCCAGTCCCTTCATCACCTTTGTGGCCTTTCACTGAACTTGAACTCTCTATAGCATGTCTATGTCTCTCTTGTACTGTGGAGCCCAGAACTGGACACAGCACTGCTTTCTTTACTTAAATGTTCTTCTGGTACTAAGCCAATATATGCAGATGTGACAATCTCTGCTGGTATAACTTTTGATTTTCCTATGTAAAAGCTGCTTGTAATTTTCTAGTTTACCTTATGGCCTCACCCTTTTATATAGTAATTTTGTATTTGGGCTAAGGAATTGTAATAAGTTCTGATCGACATTGCACACCTCAAAATATCTATATGTTGGGTTTTTTTGTTTTTTTTTTTTTTTGTTTAAGAGAAATCTCTCTCTTTGCATAAAGAAAAAAAAATTCTAATACACTTCTCTAGCAATACAGTGAGAAGCTGTTCCACTTAAGCTCAGTGATATTTCACAGAAAGCCGTGCTGTGCTCAAAAATTACAGAGAGAGGTCAAAGCCTTCTCAAAAACCCATTTAAAAGAATAGCTGAGAAAACAAAAGGAATCAGATACTGTGTAATAGCTAATTGAAATGTTGCTTCATTTTACAGTTCTCTAATGAGGTGCACTATAACACAGTGACTGAAATAACTTTAAGTAATGGGACTACCTCTATTAATCTGCTTATAAGGAAGCTGTTCATTAGGGTGGACAGAGCAATCACAGGACTGCTGAACAATAGCAATAAAGATTCACATGGTTGACAAGTATCTAATTAGAAATTAATGGCAGAAAACTGTACAAATATATACTCCCCCATCTAACAGAGGATCATACATCACAGGTGTACATGATAAGACAATCTAAAACACTCATTTTCAAAAAAGATCAAGGAATGGGTTTGAAAAGCCTTAACCCTTCATTACACATTAGACGAGTAGCTTAAGGTGGATGCCTAGTTAAGATTATGTTATTACTTATATTGTAAGTCTTTGTAAGCTTGAAGATTTTTAGTTAGTTGAATATTGAAACCCCCACACCCACCAAAGAATTAAAAAAAAAAAAACACAAACCAAACCAAACAAAACACAAAAGCACAAAAATCCCACCAAAGCCCATCCAAAGCCATCTATCCAAGTTAGTTGTTAATCTGTATACATCTGTATTCTGTATACATCAAGGGCAGTTAGTGCACTAACTTTACTTCACCCTTTTGACATTTCACACATCTTTTGCTGGCTACAGAATGCTGCAACCTCCCATCCTAGCAATATTACACTTGATTACAAGAGGACTGATACAGACTTGTCTCCTGCTCTTTGACGCTAAGCTGAGAAAGAAGAGAAACTTGTATTTTCCTTAATGCCTGTAGGCCATACTGCTTCATCCTTGAAATTAAAGGTGGGGAAGGAAGCTGAGACAGAACATCAGATACACCTCTAACTGTGAATACTGTCTCACCAATTTACTTTCTGTATTAATGTGAACATTTCCCTCTGTTTAAGTGTCATAAAGTTTTACTTCATTATTTACAGCTAACTGTAATGTAGCTAAAAGATAATGACTTGTCACTGTAAGTTAAATGCTACGATGTGATTTGTTTCAAATTGGCATCTTGACATTAAGAGATAGTTATATTTTTAGAAGTAGATGGGAAATTTACTTTTTTGTTTCGGAAACTGTAAGCAAAATTTTGCTCTTTTAAAATGCATACATTTATGAATGGCTAAGCAAGCCAATTTCCCCATGGACATGCATCATTTATCAAACATCCTGGAAAATCTTATCCTCCAATCCCTGTCACGCAACAATCCCACTGAGGCCAGTAAGGTCATCCTCAGACCTATGCATCAAGACTTTGCCCTCGATAGCACACAATCAGAGAAACTATTTTGCAGACTATGCTGGATCCACTGTCCTGAAATATCCTGAGTACCCAATGATGACCTCTGGATAATCCCTCACTGCCGATCTATCCTGATAATTTGACAATAGCCTCCCATCTCAGTATTTCAGAACTGCAAGTAGAGATTGAGAGGATGATCTGTCTCTTTGCAGTATGAGAGTCTGGTCTATTTATCTCAGAGAAGCAGTTCATCCTAAGAAACAGGCACATCTAGTAACAGCAAAGAAATGAGTAGAAAAATAAGAAAAGGAAAGGAGTTGACATTGAAAAGTGACAGAGGAAATAAGAAAGAAAATATGACCTAGAGACAGATATAAGAATAGTGGTGCTGGCCTCACACATTTATTGTTGGAGACAGATTGTGTACCGGGGTGAAAGCAGAGGGTATTGTGGTTATGTCCATTCCTGTGCATAAACAGTCAGACACTACCCCAGCAGCTAATACTATCAGGAGCAGTGGCAACAAAGCAAAGCTTTGTGTGCACATTTGCATGGTCTGCTGTATTCCTTTACATCTATTCATACTGGAATACCTCTATAACTTACATTGATACAATAATAGGAAATAGAATTGGGTATAATTGATTTATTTTCCTAAGTTTTCAGGTGTTTCTGAAAACGCTAACAGGAAGCTGTGTAGATAACACAACTGTGCAGGTAGCATATACTTCACCTGATTAACATCTTCATGTGACCCAGTAATGGTCTTGAACAAACATGATCAATATAGTCACATTTAGAAAGCTTTCCTCAGAGGACCTAAGGTAAGTAAACACAGGCAATGAAGAAATAAGGGCTTCTGAAGTGTACAGTCTGCAGATCAAGAGAAGGGATTCCCCTTCTTTGCTAAGGACTCATTAGACTGTGTTTAAAATATTTGCACAGTTTTGGGCTCCCAGATACAGGAAAGACATCATTGCTAACTGGAATGACTTAGCAGAGGGCCACCACGATGGTCAGGGCTAGAGCATTGTTCTCTGCAGAGAGGCTGAAGGACCAAGGCTGGATGAAACCTGAAGACAGCTCCTGGGGCGTACGACTGCTGTCCCTCAATACCTAAGAGATTATCTAGTAAATAGATCCGTGCTTGTCAAAGTAGCACATGGTGTGAAAACAACAGGAATAAAGAGTAGTGAGAGGCACAGACTGGATGCAAGAAGACATTTTTTTCACTCTGAGGACAGCCGTGCAATGGATCAAGCTGACCAGAGAGGCTCCAATGGGTGTGTCTGGAGATTTTCAAGACTAGAAAACCCAAGGCAACCTGATCTGATCACACAGCTGACTCTGTGTGGAGCAGAAGGTTGGACCAGAGATCTCCTGAGATCCCTCCTAGTGTCAACTATCCATCTTACAATCTACTTCACCTGCAGTCCCTGCTCTCAATGCAGTCTTTTTTTGTGTATATCCATAAAGCATGAACTGACCTTGAAAAGCAACAGAACTCCACTGTTTCCTCCCAGAAAAGTTTCTCCACCTTCATGTGGTAGTCTCATGGTTGGTTCAGTCATGATCTGTTCAAGCTGGTAACTCATCTGTCTTTTAGGTGCACAAGCAGGTCTCTAACTTAGCATCTTTTTGAAGCTTGCATCTGTGAATCTAGTAACAGAAGGGGCTCAGGTGTAGGTCTCCCACTTCTCAGACAAGAGGTGGGCAAAAACAGCAACACCACCACTGACTGCTGGAGCATTGGATATGAGCTGAACTTAAAGCTATCTATGTCCCTAGCAAAGCTGAAAGATTAAGTGGACTTCCTCGGGTGTATTAGAAGGTGGTTGGTTAGTAGTTTGAGAGACGTTCTCCTCCCCCTCTATTCTGCCCTCCTGAGACCACATCGGAATAGTGCCCAGTTCTGGGCCCCTCAGTTCAAGGACAGGGAGCTGCTGGAGAGAGTTCAGCACAGGTCCACAAAGATGATGGAGTGGAGCATTTCCCTTATGATGAAAGGCTAAGGGAGCTGGGACTACTTATCTTGGAGGAGACTGAGGGGTGATTTCATTAATGTTTACAAATATGTAAACGGTGGGTGTCAGGAGGATGGAGCCAGGTGGTTGTCAATGATGTCCAATGATAGGACAAAGGGCAATGGGTACAAGTTGGAACATAAGAGATTCCAAAGAAATACAAGGAAGAACTTCTTCACCATGAGGGTGACAGAACACCGGAACAGGCTGCCCAGGTGGGTTTGTGGAGTCTTCTTCCCTAGAGACATTCAAACCCACCTGGATGAATTCCTGTGTGACTTAGCCTAAGTGGTCCTGCTTTTAGATGATCTTTTGAGGTCCCTTCTAACCCTTGAGATTCTGTGACTTTAGGTCTGCTTCAAAAGCAAGCTAGGCCACTAGTGAACAATAGCCAAGCCTGGAGTGCAAGCTTGCCTCAGCACCAGAAGGGAAGGCTCTGTTTGACTTGAGTGGCCGTTGCTGCTGGATGACACCATGCATGGTAGTATGAAGAGCTTTCTTGGCCACAGGAGCCAATGTTTCATATAAGATGGACTTATATCCCTTTGTAGGCAATCCATAGCTGTCAGTGAATTAGGGTGGTGGAGCTGTCAGAACTCAGTGCTCACAAGCCATAGCACAGCAGAGCTTTCAGAATAAAGAAAAAAAATCTCATACTTATATTTAGCAAGTGAGCAATGAAGTGAAATGGCATAGCAAATGCTGACGGTAATGGTGAGGCTGTGGGGGTGGGAGGGGGGGCGGGAAAACTGGCAAGAGCTTCAGAAGAATGAGTTTTGGCATTTCAGTTTAAGAGGTAAAAACTAGATGCTCTGCAGCAGGTACTGAAATTCCAGGACTGTAGAAATCTAAACATCATCTGAGCTTACTCCCATCTCCCACCTATCTGTCTTGTTTGAAAATATTTACAAGGGGGTGAAAGGCAACCTTCAGACACGTGACCATAGCTGTGTGCTGATGCTTTCTATAAATATGAGTTTGCTGAAGCACTAAACTATGTACTGCTGCAGTACGGCATTATGGCTCCTGCTCAGCAAAAGCTGTTCCCATTCTCATTTCAGACCCCTGCTAGTGTTAGCATCTGGCTCTCAGCTATGTGACTTTTTTGCCCTCTGTCTCTAGAACAGAGGAAAGCAAATTGTCTCAAGTCCAGCTTTGTCTGCAAGATACCATGTCTAGTTTTGTAGCTCAGACCTACCTAATCAGCAACAATACAGAAGTGATTTAAGAAACCTGATGATTCCAAGCAAATTATTGTATGTTTAGTCATCATTGACTCTGTGTTTCTGGATAGATCCAGAGTCATAGCACATAATTAGTCAGTGCAGACACATTGCATTTTATCCCCTCTCCCACCATTCTCTATTCCTAGTTTTCACTTTACACTTGTTTTGACAGTCCTGCCACCTGCATGTGTGTGGTAGGCCTGTTTGAAACCCAGTTGCCCTTCAATACTAGCATGAATAAATTTATAGGCACAGCTCTTCAGTGGTGGCAGGAGATTTACATAAAAAGCATGGTTTTTTTTCTCTCACAAAAGCATATCCCTTTTTCACCTTCTCCATACAGTAGATTAACAAGTCCAGTTAATTTTAGAGAGAAACTTGTATGAAAAGTATGAGCTGGAGTAATCTTTTGTACTTAATAGCACTAAGCTCTAAACAAAATGGCTGAAACTTCTAAAAGAAAAAATCTGCAGCTACAGTTATACATACAATCAGTAGCCAGGGAATATTGTTTTGACTGCTTGCATCATCATCTTATTCCATTTAGAAGTCAAATGAAGGAAACATGCACGTGTTGAAGGGTTCTAAAACCCACATTTCTGTCCTGTTCTCTTCCCTTTTGCTACTGCTAGCTATGCTATTTTTTCCTTTGCATTTTTTCCTCCTTCAAAGTGAAAATAGAGTCATTTATGCGCTTAGCTTTATTTTATCTTTAAAAAAAAAAGCAAAACTCATGCAGCTTGTTGCTGAGCTTATTCAATTCACATATTGTGGGTTCACAAGGCTTAAAATGATTACCAGGCAGATTTAGTTCAGACGACTACACAGTATTGTGTAGTTCTGAATATGCCCACCCATGAAATAACCTTTCACTAGACCTAGCAGCAAAAATTACTTCAAAATTTGTCTAAAAGGTTCGCTTCCTTTGGCATCTGTGCTGGCTTGCACTGATGGCTTGGTTAAAGCTGGGGAGACAAGTTTGGACTTTTTAATCATCTTCCCAAATTCAACTGGTTTGGACACTCCTGGAAAGAGTCTCTTCAGTTAGATGAACCTCAATCTGACCCAGTACAGCTGTTCTGCACCCTCTAAGGGCAAGTGTTCGTATCCCATTTAAAAGGCTTGTAGCTACAGAGTTCGTTCCAAGAAGAGACCGTTGAAACTCATTTGAGTCAAAATACAACACAGGCTGTGAAAGACAAGGAGTTAAAAGATCTACCCCAAAACTGATAAAGACATTATGGATACACATATGCAAGAAACAACTAAAAACAGCAGAAGGCGGCTATAAGCAAACAGCACAGACTTGTTAATCTATAAGTCGGACTCAGTGAGAGCAGATTTACTGGTATTCCCTTCCTCCCAGCTGTTTTTATGAGTTATTCTAACATGCAACACTGAAAATTAAAGTCAAAGGTTTTAACTATACCTACGTATTTCAGATTTTTTTCATGTCATTTTAATTTAGTAACAAAATCTTTAAAATCAGCTGAAAGAAAATCAAATCATGAAAACAAATCCAAGAAGAAACAGCTCTAAAAATAAGATGTCTTTTCCTAGCTGGGTGGATAATTAAACATTGAAAGAGCTGATCTGGTAGGTGGTAGACTAAGCAGAGACTGGAGTCTTTAATGATTAAATATCTAAGAGATCACTCAGTCCAGTGTGGGAACAAAAACTAAAGTCCATAATATGCAAAAAAAAAAAAAAAGCTTAGATGACCAGAACGGTCTCTTCTGACCATAAAATCTCTGAACATATAGATATCCTTATATTTTCACTGCTCAGCTAACCATGCTAGGGCCAGTTTCAGGCACCTACAAGGCTATAGGAAAATAAGCCTTTCCCTTTTCCTGAGCTTCAGATCATGCTATCAGACAGGAGCTCACAGCCTCCATAACCCTGATGACAGATGTACCCTTACTTCAGACACACACACACAGAGAACAGGAAAGATTCAGCCAGTCTGGGTCATTGGGTCAGCATAGGCTAGATCTTTCATGTTGTACCTTCTTACAAGGCAATCAACTGGCTAGATGCTGTATTGTGCACTTTAGCCTCTAAAGGAAGGGGATGTTGGGTCTGGGTTGGTTCTGGGGTTTTGGTGTTTGGTTGTGTTTGTCTCACCAACTTTCACAGAATCACAGAATCTTAAGGGCTGGAAGGAACCTTGAAAGATCATCTTAAGTCCAATCCCCCTGCCAGAGCAGGACCACCTAGAGTAGGTCTCATAGGAACTCATCTAGGTGGGTTTTGCATGTCTCCAGAGAAGGAGACTCAGCAACCCATCTGAGTAGCCTATTCAAGTGCTCTGTCACCCTCACAGTGAAGAAGTTGTTCTTTGTGTTTCTTTGGAATCTCTTATGTTCCAGCTTGTACCCATTGTCCCTTGTCCTATCACTCACTATACATCATTGAGAAGAGCCTGGCTCCATCCTCCTGACACCCACCATTTACATATTTGTAAACATTGATGAGATCACCTCTCAGTCTCCTCCAGGCTAAGTAGCCCCAGTTCTCTCAGCCTTTCATCATAAGGGAGATACTCCACTCCATCATCTTTGTGGACCTGCACTGAACTCTCTCCAGCAGCTCCCTGTCCTTCTTGAACTAAGGGGCCCAGAACTGGACACAACATTCCAGATGCAGTCTCACAAGGGCAGAATAGAGGGGTAGGAGAACGTCTCTCAAACTACTAACCACACCCCTTCTCCTGCCATTTTAGCAGTCCTGAGCACTGTTTACAGTCATACTTACTCTCTGCCTGGAAGTTTGCTTTCCAGGGACTGAACTGTACTGGACTAACGAAAGTACAACTGGTTTCCAATTAAGTCATCTGAGGGAAAATGGATAGTTTAGAGCTCAGAAGCAGTCAGGTGAGCCATTTTATAGTTTCTATAATTGAAGACCTGAAAAGCCCTTATAACCTTCAAGTTTGCTTTTCACTATAACTTTCCTACAAATCATGTGCAGAACAGAAGGAAAGCACAGTGCTATTGTTATGAATCATTCCCCTGTTCTGCTGCATCTCTATTTGTGTTTAACATATGACATTAAAGCCTTCTGGGAGTGTCTAGAATCACAGAGCAAATGACAATAATGTCTTATCAAACAGTCTCCCAAGTATATAAATAGTTTCATACAAGTCTTCCCATAGCATACATTTACATATCTTTAGAAAAAGCCTACGACAACTTACCTGCCTCATACTGTTATTTGAAACACTAAAAATCTGCTCAAGACTCTTGGGGGAAAAAAAGGAAAGAGTATGTGAAAGATTAACATGCTGTGAAGCAACTGTTCTCCTAGAGCTACTGGGAACCTTAGGATGTTTTAATTCTTTTAGAGTTGTGGGGGTGTTTTTTCCTTAAATCTTTGGAGAAGGGTCATTGTCAGGTCCAGGTTTTGCATTTATCATTATTTCAGCCTCGGCAGCCTCATGTCAGAGCTCGTGGGACATTATCCTTGGCAAGAAGCCCACAAAGAAGATCCCTGGTAAGAACAACTAAATACACAGGGCAATGAAGAGGAATGCTGTCATACAAGACAAACGTCCTCCTTCAGGAACCCTCTGCTCTTCCATTCAAAGAGCCTTAGCCAGGAATTGGTAAACCCTGAGATCATATCCCCTAAGGACTGGGGAGATCTTCATGGTACAAGCAGAAAATGCTTTGGCTTAACACCTTTTTTTTTTTAAGCCTCCATTTATCAAGTTCAATGTACTCCATACACAAAATAAAAATTACAGAGCTTGCACTATTTTGATGCATTTGCCCACAAGTCTGTGTTCTTTCATCCCAGCCCCACAGAAGCAAAATAGCATTTGTCTTCCCTTCAACAGCAACAAGTACCATGGTTGCCCACACAATGAAATTTCCTCTGAAGTTTTAACTTAAACCAGGCAGAGGGCACAGAATAAGCAGGAAAAAAAAACCAAAACCAAAAAAACTATCAAGCCACCTGACAGATGTCTGCTGTACCAGTAAGCACACTTTGCTGTCAGCTGCACCATAGAGTGGGCAACTTCAGCAGATTAGGGCCCACTCATTCAAATGGTATCTACCTCCACCTCTATCTTTGATTAGCCACTGCAGTGGACCCTCAGCGGTGTGAAGAATATGGGCAAGTTGTAGTTACCACTATCCTCCTGTGGCATAATCTCAGTTTTAGGTAAGTGATACCCATGAGAAAGTTGTGAATCAGTTTTTAAACAAGAGTATAAAAGCTAAGCATGTGGTCTCCAGCAATTTGGATAAAACTTAATTCTAAGCCACAGTGGCTCTAAATTGTACACTTATGTATCTTTCCCAAGAAATATTTTCAGACATTTTTCAACTCTCAGGATTGATCATTGAAAAATGCAGATTATCAAGCAGTTCTTGCCTGTCTTTAGTTTTCATCCAATATAAAGTTTCCCAGCTTCCTAAAACAGGCGGGATTTCTGCTTAATGATCATGGTTATTAAAGATTTGGTGCAAGTTAAGTTAAAAGTTCTTTGGCTTCCAATTTAGCTATTTGCTCAGTTGCTTTTTATCACCTCAGAAACTGGCCCAGAATATAGATAAAGTTTCAGTTTAATCCTTTTTTACTGCTATATCCATTAATGTGATGTTACTGTCTCATCACTGAATGATTTCATTTGGTGCATCTTTCTTCTATCCTCAAAGGGTTCCCACTGAGAATTGTCCCACTTGCTGGCTATGGATCAGATCCTTTCATTATTGCTTTAGTGGCTTTTGAATAGCCACAGCCTGGTTCCCTGAGTGGTCTTGACCTGGTCAAGAGTTTTAATTCTGCTTTTTCCCCTTCCCTGCAGTCACTGGGCCTTTGGCATCACCGTGCAGTCTCTTCAGAGCGACCTCCATTAAAACTTTGTGGCTGATTGACCTAATACTTCCAATTTAACAAGTTCACAAAGATTAGAACAAGCAGAGATTTTCAAACCCTGCTATTGACCTTGAAAATTAGAAACTGCCTTTGTCAGACCATCAGTAGCAACTCAGATAGCTGCGACCACTACATATCCCTGCCATTTTGCAGGGAAAAATGGAGACAGCACTTATCATACAAATACTCATTAGTTATGCTTGGTCTTCTCTGGCTGACCAACAATCTCCCAGTTATAAGTGCCTGCTAACATTTGCAATTTACTGATTATTTATTTGTTAAAGGGAGATGACCAAAGTCCCTCAAGTAACATATCAGCCAGAATTCTTCACTAGAATTCTTCTATGCTGTCTCTTTCAGATACCAATCTTTGTTGGATGAAGACTTCTGTTTTGCGATAGTTTGTGTGAAATTCTGACACCTTTCCATGAACAAGGATGAAGATTTCTTGTACCAGTTATTGAAGTCATAATGTAAAAAAGAGTAATTAAGAATTGCAATACAAATGCTTTTCTGTGGTGGTCTAAGCTGGGAAGGCAAAGAAGCAAAACTAAACCCACTTTGTCAGGTGTTTTCTACTAGACTAAATTACAGTAACTTGCTTCAGATATTTCCATGTAAGCTGTGTCCAGAAAATGTGGCCTTCTCTCATAAGTCTCTAGATTCAAATGCTTGACTCATCAGTAGCTGTGGATGTGGAATATATTCTAATCACAAATCCAAGTTGTCTGATGGTATATATTCTCATTTAACACATGAAATGTCTTGAAATCACTTGCAAACATGTGTTTCTTCAGTTTTCTCCATCTTAGAATTAACATCAGCTGATGGAGAATCTGCAAAAAACTGTCTTCAGAAATGTTATGTCATATTTCAAATTCAGATCACACAATTTCTGTTCTACATAGTGACTTCTATAAACAAAATAGAGTAATTAAAACTTAGACTAAGAGCAGATCATATTTACTTCTATACCAAAGTTTTACACTGCATTCTAAATCACGTCTACCAAACAGTCTGGAATACTGCATGATTAGTGATTGGATATTCTTGATTCAGACAAATATCAACACAGCTTATATTTTCCGTGCTCAGCTAACCATGCTAAGGCCGGTTTCAGGCACCTACAAGGCTATAGGAAAATAAGCCTTTCCCTTTTCCTGAGCTTCGGATCATGTTCAAACATTCAGCAGGTCTGTGCCCAGAGCCTAACTTTACTATTCTTTTAGCTTATGACAAAGGAACTATACCTTCTCTAAACAAATATTTATCATGTAAATCAGTAAGCGGACATAGCCAACTGAGACAGCCAGGGGCTCAACATCACCAGCTGGGGTCAATAATAGAATGTTATTTGCTTGAAAGGTTAACAATCTCCAAGTCCAGTGTGATGTCAAACTGTTTATAGTTACAGGCACTAGTTCATCCTTTGTGAAAGTCCAGGTGGAAGCACCTGCAAGGCCTGTGAAGAGAAGATCTGATCTCCCTTTGTGGCTGGATCTTGGTAAGCATTGTTTCCACTGCCTGCTGTTTTATTTGCAACACCACCTTCAGTGCCTCTGTCTTTCCCTGGGAGCACAATCATTAGTCCCTGTGCACTTCCCTCTTCTCCTCCACACTCCCTGCTCCTTGCCTCATCTACTCACTTCTTAAAGGCAAGATAGGAAATGTCAATTACCAGTCTATTCCTTCTCAAGCTCCTTGACCATTCCTGTATGAACCGTTTCAAGCCTGTTCTCTCCTTCCTTCTTTCTTGCCTTCTACCAATCCCTGAGCCTCTTTCTTCTCTCTGCAATTATCCACTGTTTGCTGCACTTCAGCTCTGTTCCTTACTGCTCACATCCACTCTGCAATCTGATGGATTTTAGCAGCTTCACCCCATTAGCTAAATATAGCAGGAGGAGAATTAAAAAAAAAAACAAAACCCAAAACTATAAACCAATCTCTGCTCTGTTGACACTGTCACAACAGCTCCTCAACCAGAGTTCTCCCTGCACCCTAAAGATGCAGGCAGTCACATATAAGATCAATGAGTGTGTAAGGGATTGGAAGATGAGAGACAGTGACTATATCAGAATGTGTTCATACATGAATATGTATCCTGCGATATATAAGCTGATTATTTTTCCTCAGGTGTTTAACATATCCAGACAAAAGCAAAAACCCTTATGTCTTTTAAAGGCCACCTTCTTCCAGATTTCAAATCCCTGCATCAAACCAGAAGCACAGAATCATCTTAAAGAAATTGAATGTCCCTGCATTAAACAAAGAAAATAGACAAAAAAAAAAAAAAAAAAAAAAAGGCCCAAACCCATACCACAGACCAAACACCACCACACACAAACAAAAAGCCCACCCTTACACATTTTCCCCCTAACTTTGCCTTCAGCTAACACTGTTCCGATATTTCTCAAATTGTGAGAGTAGGACCTCTGGAAGGAAGATCTTAACTTCAATGATTAAGAACTAAGAAAGTGGTAAGCAACTGAAAAGAGTATCTTCGAATGAAAAGTCTATGCAGCTCCCACTGCAAGTGCAGTGTCTCATTCCACTTAGCATTGTCTCAGCAAACAAAGATTTTTACTGTAGCTACAACCAAGTGATACGATATAACAAAGAGGAAGGTTATCAAAAACATTAATTCTTAATTCAGTATTAATTCTTAGTATGTATCCTGCTGGGAAGGTCCTTTAAAATAAGAAGTGAACATCCCTGCAGTTTGCTGCTGCATCTGTGAACCAGGAAGCAGGGATTTATTCACTTACCAGAGCACACAATTGCCTACATTAGTCTCAGGTGCATAAACAGGGAAAACAAATGCATTCAAATAGGGAGAAAAACCAATTACATAAAAATAAACAAATCAGTAAAACTGCATAATCAGATGCATCCATGACCTTTTCTATAATTACAGACAATGCCCTGGAGGGCAGTCACATAGAAGTAAATACATTTTTGTGTGTCACATGGGTTAGATGTTGCTAGCTGGAGTGAGACCAGCAGTCTAAGATGAAAGACAATAGAAAACAACTTAAGCTTTTTAAGCTCCTCTTTCATGTATACTTGTGCTATATATAATCAGGGACATCCCTCTTAGAAAAACATCCCTGCAGCACACTCAGATTACTCCTGCCTGGAATTTTTTTTCAATCTCATTGCATTTATAGCTTCTGACAACATTAGTGACAGCCATGTCACAGAACATTAGGTAGAATTGTGAGAACTAATTACATGCTATTCGTTTAACTTCTCTTGTCATCTGTCTCTGCTCCTGCTATTTGAAAATTCATTGGCTTACCTAAATCATCTTCCCCTTACAATGTGTGTTATCCAGACCTACACCTGCATTAAGCACTTATCTCCTTTTCTTCAGGAGAGGAACAAATTTAAACAAATAGAAAACCCTTGAAGTGTTTATGCTCCAATTAAAACTTAATTCTGCTTTTAATCCCAGACCAGAATGTCAATAAATACATACATATTAAATAGAACTTAAGTTTCTGTAGTGTCTTTCTCTCTGATGAGGTTAATAGAGAAAGATGATGCTACTCACTGGCTATTTCTTTCTGATTCGACTATTTACTTCTACTTTATTACAGGTGTTCATAACTGTAGTTTATCCTATAGCTCAGTTTTCAAAATTCGTTAGCTACATTGTCACAGTTCTCAATTAGAACAGAATGGAGCAATAACTACAAAGAACATAATTATTTAGGAGGGGAGAGACAGATGAGAAGTGCTATTCACCCAATTGTTAGAACACAGTTGTTTGGCTCAAATATTCCCCACATACGGGCCCAATAGTTATTTTAAGACAAGCTGTAACACTGATATACTTGGCAATATCTGTTAGTGTGACTTGCTGCTGATACGATCCCTGAGAGGAACCCCAGACAAAACATCATGGAAGTTTGTTATAAAAATATACCCAAGTACCTACGAGCATGCCTCAGCTCCACTTGTTCTTTTTCTACCTCTCAGGAAGAAATCCAGTTCCAATGAGACAAGAGAAGCAACAAATATTCAGCCAAATCAGATAATTTTCAGAATTAAATGTAGCATTTAATACCTTTATGCACCAAGTTGACTTTTTAAAAATCATTTTAATTCTTTGCAGAAAGCTGTGCAATGCCAAGCTCTTTACTTTGAACTTGTTAGTCATGGAGGGGAGACCTTGCTTGTTACATGAAGGCTGCACTGGAAGCAACCATACATTTGACAACATTCACTTTCTGGGCTCAGCTCCATGGGTTACTTGCTCTGGGGTCACTGTTGAGCATGATCCCTCTTCCATTTCTGGGGCAGGCAGGGCCAGCTGCCCAGAGCACCGCCAGCTGAACACTGTCTTCTTCCTACAGTTTGCTGCCATTCAGACATAAAAGATGTTTCCCTTGTTAACAGCACTATGTTGATTACAAAGACAGCATCTTGCCTGGCAGCCAGGCAGCTGCTTCCACCTCTGCAGGAGCTGCATAGCATCACTGTTCCTGAAGGCCCCAGGGCTGCCTGCTCCAGGCAGTGCTGCCCACCTCCTACAAAAACTTGGCTTTCTGCACTCCTTGGGGAGGTGGGGGGCGGTGGGGGGTGATTTTTTTTGTATCTATCCATGTCACCTTTGTACTTGCACCAGGTCTTTGACAGATGCCTCACTGTGTTTCTTCCTGGTTTCCCAAGAGGAGTATCTGACGGGGCAGATCAGGCTGTGTTCTACCAAGGACAAAAGCAAGATGTGATTACCAGACCTTGATTCCCACACAGCTTTTCCTTCAATAATGCTTTTCCAGAAAAATCACAAGATGTTTTCAGTAGAGCAGCTCATCCTAGCAGAGGTCTGATTAAGCCAGTGACTCAAGCACCTTGTGTTACTGTAAGTTTCTGCTACTCTGCCCCATGATATCTAACTTATAGGGCAGGATTTGGCTGTGCTGTACTGTCCAGCAGATATGTGTGAGAAACAGGCATTTCAACTGTCTCAAGAGAGTAAACTCTTCTGACAGTCTGGAGATTCAAAAGCTTCTCTGAAATATTTAGCAGAGAAAATGTTCAGCTGAACACAGAAACTCAAAATGCTGCTTTCCCTCCAGATAGGAGGTGTCAAAAGCAAGGGGATAGGTAAGTTAGGGAAAAACAAAGAGAAAAAGAAAGATTAACTGTGGTCTTGCTAGTGGAACAACCACCTAGATTTAAGTCCGATCACTACTGACTGTTTTGTAATTTGCGAGCTTACAATTGTCCCGATTTGATGCAAGTAGAAAATACCTGAATGCAGGAAAGAGCCTGTGGGTCCAGGCAGAGTTCTTTTGGAAGTGCACAGCAGAAACTGCTTATAGGATGATGCATGAGCAAGCCCAAACTATTTCATAGACACCTTAGGGACCCCCACAAAGGCACTAAGATCCCGGTCCAAATAGGTCACATACTAATTGACTATGTAATAGTCAATAATATCCACAAAATAGCTTGCTTTTTCTCATATGAGTCATGACTGAGCCCATCGTTATCTGTTGCCACATGCCAATCTCAGGTCACCAAGATATGGTTAGCAGAACTGTAACACCTCAAGAAGGAAAGTCAGTTTCACTGCAATAGGCCATGGGACACACCACCTGTAACTCTCAAGTCAGGTGTAACTAATAAGACAGATGCAGAAGCATATAAAGCAATTCTGAAACCCATTAATTTTTTTTTAAGTCCCACAGTACTATCTAATAAAAGCAATGATTTATTTAGTTTGTATCAGGTTAATTTAAGTAATAAAACGTTTTGAGCAAAGTCTGCCAAGTGCTAAAAGCAAAGCATAAATTACAACCCACTGAACTTGTTCAGCGATATTAGGAAACTTCCTTCTTGGGAGAGGGAAGAGAGAAGGAAGTCTCCTTCTCTAATAAAGACAAACTGGAAATCTTCATTGTAATCAAGTCAAAATACTATCCTTCTTGAAAACGGCATTTTACAAGCTTTCTGCTCTCCTCCCCTCAGTTCCCACCAGGTGAAACCTTCACTTACTTCTACTCCAGTTTCTGTGAATACTTGCAGCCAATATTACACCAGACATCAAGCAGCTCTCTACTTTTAATTGCTGTCAGCAGCTATCAGGATAAGGAAGATGCGAATGTGTACTCTGCAGCCAACAATGCAGAGTAGGAAACTGCTTCACTGGTCAATTTGCAGGCAAAGCCTCCACACTTTCCCTCTCTCACTCAGACAAGCGCTTTGGCATGTTCTTAAGCAGCACAAAGTTAGCCATAGCATGCCTATACTCTGAATTATATAGCATTAACTTTTCTTTGCAGAAGTGTTCAGTCTCATCTCTACTGAAAAGGGTAGGAAAAGGCGGTGTTCTTCCTCTCAAAGGGTCAAGCTGTGAATCATCAGGTACATTTCAACAGCTTGAACACTAATCCCAAAAGATTTACAGGGAGGTGAGGAGCTGCAACTACATACAGAAAAGATGAAAGGATTTCAGTATAGCATATACTTTCACTTACCTTAATTATTGAACCCTTTATCTGAATGTGAACTCACCAGACGATCCACCAACAAATCCCCAGCGTGACATTTAAAGGCAGTCCATGTAAATAATGCACAAGAATAAATAACAGATGGAGCCTCTGGCCAGCACAGGGTAATTCAAGTTGCATACCCTCAGACTCCACTTGACATGTAGAATACAATCACAACTTCTGCACTGAAATATTTGTGACACTTCACTGCCACCAAGAGCTTCAAAAGCCATATTGTACCATTTTTATTTTTTTAAACAGGCCTTTCTCCTGATTTCAGGGAATAAAAAGACACGGAAAAATAATAAAAAGCAAATGCAATTTTGATTAGAATGGTTTTGTTGTTTTTTTTTTCCTTTGTCACTTAACGTTTTCCCCTCTCCCAGCCTGTTAGAACATTTCATCACAAAGGGAAGAAAATGTTTCACTTCTAGGGCTTCCTCTGTTTCCATTTAACATCAATGACTCTTACTTCTGGTGCACAGATTTTTATGATTGAAGTGCATTAGAACTTCAAGAAATAGGCAGCAAGAGTATGTGATTTGACTTGTTCAGGACCAGAGATATTATTACTACGAATTGATTGAAGTAATAAGACAAAGGAGACAGTTCACCCTAAAGTACATTAGGATGTTTGGTAGCAAATCTTAACCAAAGTCAGTAGGTGCTTTATGAAAAGGATACACAGACATATACAATTTGCAATATGAAGCACTCTCATCCTAAGAACATATCCAACAGGTTTTGTGAGACACTGTCATGTTTTACCTGCAGCCATATCAGGATGCAGCAGCAAGAGGCTGTACTCTTACACTCCCATTCATCACTCAGGTCTGCCCTTTCTTCTCACTCACTTATGGGAGATAAGGGAGCTGAAGTTGCACCAGTAGCGCTAGTCTACCACTCCCATACCAATACTTTCTTCAAGTCATTACATGGGCATCTTAAGAGGCAAACAGGTAGCAAAGCACTATAGCTCCCTGAATTCCAAACCCTTCACAGGTCCTGATTTTCAATTTTACTTCCCAAACTGAAACTTTGACAAAAAGGTGGAAAGCAGAAAACTCAGAGAAAGTGTCAATTCTCAGCTTGATGCTGTCTGGGTTCTTTTCAGAATTTGAAAAACCCCAATGAACCACCAGTTAAAAACCACACCACCACTTTTCTGTTTCTTTCTAATCCTTTACTTGAATATATGACCAGTTATACTTGAAAAAAAATGCTTCATTGGGAAACATTGTGCTCTCTGGAATTTGTATGATTCTGTAATCACCAGAATCTCTGAATTAAAAAAAAAAAAAAAAAAAAAAAAAAAAATTCTGCTCTCTTGTATGTACCAGTGGGGATTTCCACCATCCTCTTGAAACCTTATGGTACAGGACGTTACGGATCACTTAACTATAGATCCTAATTATGCATTTCTAGAACAAGTAGCAATCATTTAGATGACAATTTCCCTCTATTATTTTTCCTTTTTTGGTTAATTCACAATAATTTAATGTAAAAATTTCCTCCTTGCTTAAGCTTGACATGACCTCCATTTCTGCTGTCCAGGGGTTGGAACAATTCAGATGATTCCATATTTCTGTTCTTTTCAAACACAACAAGAGGAAAGAATTTTATAGGCTACTTAATTAACCAGAAATTAGGTAGTTATTAACTATGGAAAAAACAAATGCAATAAGTCACAAAGTACGTAAAACATCATCAGCATCATTTGTAGATATTAGAAATGTGCCAAAGGATAAACGTCTAATAGAAAGCCACCGTTCTGGCAACACACTAACAACCCAGCCCTTATCCTTGAAGAGCTGTTAGGCTCTGAATGCATAAGACCATCAGAAGAAAAGGGTAAAAAAGTAGGAGAGAAGCAAAACAAGCAGAGCTATGGCACTCAAATATCCAATGCAGCAGTATTTAAAGGCAAGACAAAGCCTAATCAAGGAAATTAAATGGCGTTACTGGGAAAAGAAGGGAGTCAGACCAATTCACAGGAAGGGAGAAGTGTCTCTCAGAAAAGCACCTAACACCACAGCGTAGAACAGCCCCCACAACCACAGATGCTCTAAACCCACTATCTGGAACACTAGTACCTTTTCCTGGCAACCTCTGTGTCTTAATCATCAAGGTATAGCTGCTGTATAGCTTGCCCCTAAATCTTGAAAACCAATATCACTGGGGTAGAAACTGCTAAATCTCCAACAGTCCTGTATCATGTTCTCTTGTAGCTGGTGACAGTAGAGAGAAGAGTGGTCCCAGCTGGAACTCGTTGCCACACTAAAGGTACATGAGTAGGTCTGCACACCTGCTATCTCATCCTTCACAGATTGGTATAGAGCTCCACATGTTTATTAAGGAAAATATCCTGAAAAAGTCAGTATAGACTTACCATAGAAATGTTATAACAATACATTCAAGTGATTAATCTATACATAGCTAGTACAAACACATAGAACATCCTTGTGGCGCTACGTATCTTTTCCTTCATTGCTTTTTCTGGTTGACAAGCTGGTAAGGCATGTGAGTGTACCACTTTTTACTAGGTGATGCAAAAGGGGTGAATGAGAGTAGAAGTGTACACAGGTTGAGAGATGAATAGCACAGTAAATACAGTAATAAATGGATTGTGATGCTGAAAACACTGTGGGGAAAACAAATATGAGCCCAGAGCTCTCAAGTGTGATCTTCTCACTTTCCAGCTAGGAGCAGAAAGCAATTTAGTGAGATTTGCTGCTCTAATAAAAAAGAGATGGTGCAACAAAGCTGTGGCTGCAGCATGCCCAGTCGTTTAGCTTACTGGTAAGCTAGAGCTAAAATTTCTCAGTTCAGGTTCCAACAGGCTGTAAAGTAGCTTGAGGTCTTCAGGTTGCCTCATCACTTAAGAGCCACGTTTGTGTGGTGTGCCTGCCCTTGTGACTTAGCCAGTACCTAGAGAGATGTAGGTATAACAATGATGATGATGATGATGATTACCTGAAGAACACTTCTGCATGCTGCTTTTGGACCTCAGGTGGCCTCTCCCAAAGCTGAGAGGAGAGTCTGTGATGAAAAGGAGGTCGGGCATTATGACATGGCACTGCAGCCATGACTGGAAAAAAACAATAATGAAAGCATGAGAGGAAAAATCAGAGTCAGAGCTGGAAGGAAAAAGTCCATGAGGTGACAGCAGTAACAGCTCGGGCAGGGCTATGGGGCTAGGAGGCAAGTGCAATGTAATGTACATTATGTGAGAGGGAAATGAAGCTTCATGAGGCCATCACTCTCCAAAGAAAGCTCTAATTGTCACGTAAACCACTCCAGCTTTCCTCCAGCAGAAATTACAACCTCAAAATGTGGTTTCTTGTGGATAATGGGCCATATCTTCAGCTGCTGTAAATCTGCACGACTCTGCGAATGCCAGAACAGTCGCACTGATTTAAAACTGATAAGTCCCTGGCCCAGAACACTGTACAAACACTGACCAAAGAAGTATCCCCTGCCTGCTGGCTTTATGGGCATGCTCTATTAACACAGATGGGCTTTGTCCTTACAATTCACCCCTTTCTGTGCTCTGCATGTTTTAAGTCTGGAGGCAGCTCAGAAATGTCTCTACTATGCAGGACCAGAGGACTCTGCCTGCTCACATGCCACGCAGGCAGTTAGGAATGCTGCATCCTGAAGCCTCACCAGCATACAGCCGAGGCAGGTGCTCAGTCCTGGGACTGGGAAATACTCTGGCTCCCTTTGTGATCCTGCTCTCCCCAGATGAAGAAACATCCCTGGCCAGCTTGGGTTTCATCAGTGCTGCAGGGGGAAGCCAAAGGCCTCTCAGGATTGCTGTGCAGAGCTCTGTGATGTGTGGATGCCAGCCCAGTCTGGCCATTAGCAATAATAAGATAAGACACCAGACTCTGCCTGATAAATTACAGTTTCCTTGGCTATTTTTGTCCCAGGGTTGTCTGTGTAAAGCCCATTTGGCACCATGTCTCTAGAACATCTATTTACATATCTTAGTGTGGCTTCTGCTCTAACTCACAGCTTATGCTTTTTCTCATGACTGAAATCTGTCTCAGTAGCAACGACAGATCACATCTCATAAACAGACACATTTTTCAATACAAATTTTACATTTGTTAGTTCTGATCTATTTATTTATAGAAACATCCTTTTCCTGTGATCCAGAACCTTTTAAAGCCTTAGTCATTTCTTGCTGTGAAAAATTATTCACACTGGGATGAAATTATCATTGTAGCTGCGTATTTGTTCATTGCCACGCATTTTCTGATCCAGAAAACCAAGTCTGGAAATGGTGACCCAAAAGTTCAGGAAAGAGTTTGAGCCTAATTTTGGTGAGCTTATGTGGGAAAATGGTTGC